>VZTJ01001560.1:2164430-2226237 GCA_013397795.1 Orthonyx spaldingii | reverse complement strand
ATATATATATATATATAAATATATATAAACACCAGCCCAAAATCTTTGTCAGCCTGGCTAACCAGTACACTTGCAGAGGCAGGATGGGGCTTTGCATGAAGAGATGAGGAGAAGTAATCTCTCCTGGCTGATGAGGACAGAGTAACTACAAAATTCCCCCAGACCCACCTACTTGCAGCCCATCAGTAACATCAGACTAGGCAGCATCCTCTGGGGTCACAGGAGGAGGGGAAAGGCAAACACATCTCAGCTATGTTTGTGCCAGCAACATAAACTATGGTCCGTTCTTGGGTATGACAGACTAAGCAGCTTATCTACAACCCACATTGCAAACTTTATGGACAACAACCCTGTAAGCAGCAGATTCCTGCAGTTGTATTTGTGAGAGTGCACTGAGAAGTGTTTCCCAGGAGCTGGAGAAAACAACCTTCTCTGTCTGGCTGAGGAGAACATGTCCCAAAGAAGACCTTTTCCTTGGACAACATCCATGCATGACTAGTGGTAGAAATCCCCGTGCCTGTCAGACCAGCCAGACAGATCCCAGGTGGTGGTAGCCCTCTCCTGATAGCACAGCAGGATCCACACATCTGCACAGACCCACAACAGCAGTCAGGCATCATAGAGATGCCTCAAAACACACCTGAGCTGAGCCTCTCTACAACGCCCAGGACAACAGGTCCTGCAGCCCTTCTCATCTGCCAAAACCAAAACCACAAAATACATGAAAACTACCCAAAAAGCCCCAGAGTGCCTGGTCCCAGCACCTCCCACACAGTCCAGGGCTCGTGAGTCACAGCCACATCAGCTCCCAGGCTGCTGCTATGGGATTTTTGCACAAGCCTCTCTATCTGCCCAGGAAGAGCACGGTTATGACACCAGAGGCTCCACTGGAGACCGACGTAATCTCCCGAGATAAGACTTGTCTGTGGTGAAAGGAAATTGGCTGCTCTGTTTCAAAGCAGAGCTCCCTTGTAAGCACCTTTCTGCAGACGCCTGCACCTCCTCCCGGCCTCGGGGGTCAGCACTGGAGCCCAGGAATAAATCACTTTATGGAGTGGGTTCGGGGCCAGCACAGCCGGCAGCACTGGGGGCTGTGGTCTTCTGTGAACAGCCCTCCCTGGGACCCGCTTAACTGGGCCCTTTAGACTCACTTCACATCTCCAAAAGAGGACACTGTGCCCCACCACTACTTGCTCATTGCAGGAGCAAACCTGGGAGCCCAATCCCTCAAAGCCTGATGCTAACGAATTAGCAATCCCCCAACTGACCAATTAGCAATCCCCCAACTGACTCATCAGGGGTTCCCGAAACCTGGATGTGCTGCAGGGTGTTCACCTCCTCTGACTACACTAAAAGTCTCTTGAAAAGCAGCTTCGAGGTCATCTCCTATTCAAGTCTTCAGTCTATTCAAGTTTTTGGGCTATTTTTAGGGCTCCAAATTATGTTGGGATATCCGGGAAGACTTCACAGATTTAGTCCCATTCCCACAGAGTTCAAGACCAAATTGCTCACAAACTCATCTTATCCTCAAGGGTTTTTTTCTTAATGCTTGGCTTATGCCCTCCTGCTTCTATTGGTATTTTAATTTGTTTTTAAAAAATCGTATTAAACATTATTTTAAAGGGAAAATATGCCGCAGTTTTTGTGGTCTAAATAGATATTTTAAAGCATTTCCCATATTGGGAATAAAGGTCTAGAACATTTGAAAAGTCCCATTTTGTCTTTCCCATTAGTGTTGGGCTGTTGCCAGAGAAAATGTGAGAAGCAAAAAGGGTAGAATAATTTTTAGAGGGACATAGGCAGGAGAGAGCACAAGAGGTGATTTACACTCCAGGTTAGGCTTTGTAGGGATGGCAACTACAACACCAACAGTTGCTGGCTTGTCCAACATTCCCAAATGGATACCTGTGCCTCCATACAGTCCCCAGAGGACACATGGGCTGCAGGAGAGCCGCCCATCCCAGGTGCAGAACAGGGATCACAGCAGAGATCCAGGAGAATCCCTGACTCTGTTAATCCCACCCGCTGGGCTGCTCCTTCACTTCCTGAGAAACACTTCAGTTCTATTTTCCAGCTCTGCTCTTTCAGTCATCTCATCTCCCTGTTGGGACTCATGCTGGCTCATACTCCTTTGATTTTTAACCAGCCCACAGCATTTTTGATATTTTTTTTCCTTTCACACTACGAATTGTCATCTACAGCATCAACTGCTGCTGTTCTGCTCCCAGGGCTCCTTCACGGATGCACCCTGATTACAACACCACTTCCATGAGCTGATTTAGGTCATGGGCTGCTGTTACCATCACTAACAGCCCTCATCTCCATCTTTCCCAAGAAAATCCCCTCAGATCTAGACACTGTCACAGCTGTCCCTGGCATCACCACCCTTGTGAGAACCCAAGCTGGATGCAGTGACTACAGACAGAAGCTCTTGCAGATGCCCAAATTTATCTGTTCTAACTCTATGCACCTTCTTGACCTAAGAGGAAAGTACCTGCCAAACTTTGGCAACTTAATTGCCTAAAATTAGCTGAAATAAATGCTGGGTGATATCCTGCAATTCTCTAATTTGTGGAATTGCCAGAGCATCCTTGCTAGGAGCTAGGCCAATGCTGGCAGAGAATGGAGTAATCCACAAAGCTGGAATTCACCCCTCCTTCTCTTAATCCAAAATAGCCCCACTGCAGGCTCATCAGGCTCAACCCAGAACTCAGCTCCTCTGGGGTCAGATGAGGAGAAATCGTAGGAGGCAGCACATTGATTGTAAATGGCAGGGCTGGAAAGTTAATGCAAAGGGGCTGCTAAGGGTTGCTCATCTCTGCTTTGAGGCCTGGTTTTGAAGGCAGAAACTTGGTTATTGAAACTATAATCCAATAAAGTGACCATGCACAGCCTGGGGACAGCTGAATCCCTGCCCCGTCCATCACAGCAGCGCTGGCTCCCCGCGGCAGCCGCCGGGGCTGCTGCCCAGAGAACAAACCACACTAACTCACTTGTCCACAGCATATTATTCTGTGAAATATTTATTGCCTCCCCACTCGGAAGAAAGAAACATTTCTCTCTCAGACATAATGAAGAACACATTTCCAGCACTTAACAGCTGGAAGCTGGAAAGGTGGCCAAAGAAAATCCCTAACTAGTTTTTTTTCCTCTTTAAAGTACGCATCTGGAAAACTCATTTTTGGGAAAGAGGAGCCTTCCCAAATCAATCCAAGGAAAGAGTCAAACTTGGTCACAATTTATAGGCAAGGGCTGATAAGATCATATCGTGAGTGTGTTATCAACAACGTGGTTTTTGTCTGCCCCTGTCAGCTCGACTCCAGGAGGATGAAGAGAGGCTGTTTTATTTAATGAAATGCAGCAACTCACACAGGCAGAGATTTTCAGTATGGTTTCAATCAGCCACTGAAACATCAGGGAGTTTTTTCATCCCCACCCCACACGGCTTCCGCTGATACACTCTGGGAAATGCTGGCATGTCCCTGATCCCCTGGGATGACAAGTGAGGTCCCTCCACTCCCTCAGCTTCAAACTGTCCCTGGGACCATCTCCTCCAGCCTGTGTCAGCATGAATACAGGGAATAACAACTGGCACATGTGCTAACAAGCAAAACACTGCTTTGCCCAGGCCAGAGCCTCACACTAACCCTTCCAAATGGTGAGAGGACCCCAGTTCCTTCCCTTACACTGTTACACCATTACCCTCCACACCCTGAGTGCACCTCAAGGTCTGGAGCCAGTCATTGATGATGCTGCAGGGCTACACATTATCTGCTAACAAAGCCCTGTACCACAGCTGAATTACCAGCTGAAGCTGATGCCAGGCTGCCCAAATCTGCCTCTGCTCCAGGCTACAGAAGGTCCTGCTGGATGGGCACTCCCCAGGTCAGTGCTCCTTGTCCCCACACCTCAGCAAATCCCTGCTCTGGATGCACCGAGTGCTTTTCCCAGAAGCACAAGCAGCTGATGAGAACAGAAATGCTCCACTTTGGATGAGATATCTGGGAAAATGTTTCTCCTCTAACTTTCATGACAGGTTCGAATTCTTTCGGAGGGAGGGCTGATGTGGGTTGTTTTTGAACAGGCGCTGTGTTATTGTAACCAATAACAGGAAATTGATGGCTGCTATGTGGTGGGACACAAAACAGTCCCCCTGGGGCAGGCTGTGGACTGTCCCCACCACAGCCACATTCTGTGTGCTGGCTGTCACTGCTGGCTGTGCAGCAGAGCTTGTGGAAAGCACCCAACTCCCTTCAAAGGACCAGCAGAAGATATAAAGGAAGAGGGAAGGCAGAATTCAGAGCCAAAAACTTTCCAGATGCCCCATTCCATGCACTCTCTGTCCTGTGGGGCAACTGAAGCCTGAAGCCTTTGTCCAGGTTTGGTGCAGCTATGCTGAACACCAAAGGCACTTCCACCATCCCTGCCTTGGGGACAGGCAAAGAGACTCCCCTCCCTTCCCGAATCCCTGGCTGCCACATACCAGCCACTGGGAGAAAAGACGCTTCTGGCAAATTCAAGACTTCTCTTTGAGAAGCAGGGTCAGCTCACGCTGCTCTCCAGCATTATCCACCCCAGCATGCGCCCAGGCTGTGCCAGAACAAACAGCACAGCAAATAAACAACACATTAGGACAACGCACGCTGCGGACACGTGCGGTCACTCTGCTCTCCAGCCCCAGCAGCTCCCGCGGCTCAGACATCCACAGCAGCTTTCCTCTGCTCCCTGTAAAGCCCCATTTTCCTCTGACCTGCCCCAGGGCTGCCCAAAGCAGGTCTTGCTGCTGACAGAGAAGCCCAGCCCAGCTGCAACAGCCTCGCTTCGCTGAGGACGGATGCTTTCAACACACCTCCAGCCACTCTGGTCACAAAGGGCTGTGCACACAGAGAGGAAAGAGGCCGACTGCAAACTGCATCTGTGAGTGCTTCTGCTCGCTCAGCACCGAGCCAGCAGCAGCACTAATCCACCTGCTGGCATTTCTCACACCACATTTCTGGCTGAGGCAGCAGCAGGGATGGGAGGAAGCGGCGCAGCCCAGAACTCCTCGAGCCCATCGGGGTGTTTCAGGTCACGCTCCTGACCCAGTTCCAAACGCGGGCGGTTTTATTTGCAGAGCACAGGGAGCCGCGTCGGGGCCCCGGCCGTGCACCTGTCACCCCTCTCCTTTCAGCAACCCGAGCCAGGGCCACCACGCCACAAACGCACTCACATCCTGTCCCAGCCCCGGGGACACTGAGGCACGCAGGGCAGGAAGGCTGAGCTGCACCAGGACTCACTGCTGACGTGAGGATGTGGGGAAAATAAACCCCAAAGCCTTGCCAACAGCAGCACCAGAGACAACACCCCAGCCATCTCATGTTTCCTTCTTCCTGGCAGTGTCCTGATCAGTCCCCTCACTGCAGAAATGTAAGTCCTTATCCACACTCCCTGCCCAGAAAATAACATCACCAGGGGTGATCTACTATTCCTCAAAGCAAGAAAAAAAAGGACCGGAACTCACGTACTGGTTATGGACACAGCATAAACAGGGGATTACAAACTCAGTGTGCCTGGAACACCCAGTGCTTGTCCTCACTGGAGATGTGTGCAACCATCAGCACCACAGGCACAGGGCGTTCATCTCCATCAGGCTCTGGGATCTGCTCTGATTCAGGCAGGGACAGCGCTCATTACCCCACACAGCTGCTGAAATCTGGAATCTCTGCTGCTCCTTGGAGCAAGAACTGAGGACACCATGCTGGTACCTTGGAAATGGCAGCAGCAGTGTTGTAGCACTTCATGCTACTAGGAGATTAACAAGAAGCTTTTATTGACCTTTTATTGGTGTGAATGTCCCAAAATACCTTTAGAGCAGGCAAATTACTTCTACCCTTTGCTAAACACTTGCAGTTCTTCTAGAGGCAGAGCCCTTTGAGTGCAGTTTAGCATTGAATACAGCCCCATGTGTCACAGTGACATAAACACCATGGGGTCTGCAATAAGTGGCTATTGGGAACAAGTGGGATCTCAGCAGGACACAAACCTGAGCAGGTCTGGCTCATGAGCTGTCAGACAGCTGCACTTCAGTCCATAGGAGGCTGCTGTACTGTAAGGCTCTGCTCCCAAGGGGAGCTTTATAAATATTTTCCAGGATAAACATTTGTAAATAGTGTCTTTCAACACATCTTGAGACCAGATTCTTGATCTCCTGTTTTCAAAAGAGACTCATCATCTTCAAAGGAGGGGAGGCAAAGCCATTCATGCAAACAGCATAGCTACAAGCAATCCAGTTTTTGGCACTGGTCTCCAGAGCTGCTGAGGTGGGTGCTTGCACTTGATGTGTGTCTACCAGAGCCTCCCCTGCAATGCCTCCCAGCCCTGTTCCCAGGCACAGGGTACATCACCCTCACAGCCTCCAGAAATCGGATCTGCCTGGGGAAACGTGATCGCCTCCACTCCTCTGCTGCTGAGGGACAGGGGTCACATTCTGCAAGATCACAGCAGAGCAGACTGGCATCTGCCTGGGAGCCTCACGGTTCATGAAATCAATATACAGGCCACAGGAGTCATTTCATCTCCTCTGCTCTTTGAAGAGTTGCCTCCCTTCCTTCTCCCTGGCCACAAAACCAGGCTCTGGGTGGTCCCTTCCAAGACTGTAAATTGACTTGTTGAAAGCCTTAGCAAAAGAAAGGTCAGAAGCCTTACAAACAGCAGAACTGACAGTGCTGTACAACTATCCAGACATTATTCCAAGGATATGCACATCCACACACAGCTGCTTGCACCACAGCAGGCATTCATATCTCATCCAGGTGTACTCACACTGCACAGATTTTCCCCAAAACAGCCCCTGCAGATGCAGTTTGGTGTCATGGCCCAAACCTGCACCTCTGGCTACGGACTGGGGTAAAGGTGGGGTAAGCTGTGGAGCTGCTGTCCTTCCCTGTGGATGGCAGATTCCCACAGGATTTCACAGCATCCTTATTCTGATGGTTGGGAAGAAGGAAAAGGGGACAGAGAGCAGAGACAAGACCAAAGATACACCTGACAGCAACCTGCAAGCCGGTTTTGAGTCCTGTCTGTGACCTGCAAACCACATGAGAAACTGCAGTTTTGTGCTGCATTAACACGCCACAAATCCCACTGTCCCAGGTCCTAAAAAATAAAATTGCCTTGCAAAACCCTCAGCTGTCCAGCAATTTGGGAAAACTCAACCATCCTACAGGTGCTCTCAGCCTTGCCTGTTGCTGTCAAACCACACAGCATCACTGCAGGGCAAGCAGGCATTTACAGCTGCTCAGCCCCTCCTGCTTCCCTGCTCCCACTGCCCAGCCCTGGGAAGGAACAGAGATAAGGGGAGTGCTACAGAAAACACAAGGGCTTAAGAAAGCTCTGATTTAGTGGAGATAAGAGGTTGGGGTGAGTAAGCACACACCACTGAAATAAAGACCACTGCTGAAGGAAGGGCAGGCATATGGGATGGCACGTGTCCAGGGTGGGGGCACAGCACAGCTGTGTCTGACTTCAGAGGTTAAAAACCCAAGTTTTTAAGCAACAGCAGCATTGTCATTCTCATGGCACCAGCCTGATGATGTCCAGCTGGCTTTCATGGAGTGGCTCTCTCGTGGATGTCAGAGCAGCCCAGCATGGGCAGAGTGGGATCCCACAGCTCCAATGAGTGCCCTGCTCCTCTGCCCCCTTGGCCTGGGGTAACACTCACACATTCCAGGCACAAAGCAGCACTGGTATAAAACACACAGTGTAGAGCAGCATCCCCCCCTGACCTGGCTGATGGTGTGTGAGCCCAGCCTCACCAAAAGCTCCCAGCACACTCCTCTAGCAGGTGCACAGAGCTGCTACCAAAACTGCTTGAGAGCTTCCTTCAGCAATGAGACACAAACAACGAAGTGGTGGGGGAAGAAAAGAAGGAATTAACTCGACAGAAAAATCACATCTCCAAACACAGGGCTTGCTGTGTCAAGAGAAAATCCCATCTCTGCAGTGAGCTCAGAGCCAGAGGGAGCCTGCTAAAAACAAAACTGCAACAACCGGGGCTCTGCAGGCTCCACATGAGCTCCACTCTCCTACCCAGTAACTCCAAACCAAGCGTTTCAGCTGCCAGCCCCAGGGATAACACAAGCCAGGAGCAATAGCTCAGCACAGCCCTTACTCTGAGCACACAATTCCCCAGGCTCCTTAATAAGACATATTAATTTTTCACACTGTTCAGGGGAAAGCAAACAGCTCAGACATTTCAGTTCCTACATTAGGCTCTCAAGCACATTTGCTGCGTATCTTATCAGCAGCTTCAGCAGCCTTTCTAAGCCATTTCAAGACTTTGGCCTTCAGAAACCTGGAGAGGGGGTGGAAAAACCCTCTATTCATTCTTACCAAAGCATAGCACATTTTCAAGAGGACATTCCTACCATCCAGAGCAAACAAATGTTCCCAACTGTATGTTCTATGAGTTGTTTGAGTTGTAGCAAGTAAGATCAATATAGGTTCACTGCACAAGGTATTTAAATATTCTTAGAGGAGTTCCTGGGCCAGTTTAGAATTAAAAGGGAGAAGCCAGACAAAAGAATACTTGTCTGTGCTTTAGACAGCTTGCAGGCTGGTTTTTACACCCAGGGTTTTACAAGCAGAGTTCCATCAGTCAGGACCACAAGCTTGTTGGGACGGGCTCTCCAGAGCGTGCTAAGAGCTGCACAGGTCTGGGACCTGCTCCATCCAGACATCCTAGGCTCTGCAGTACTACAAATAAAATCTAAAAAATACTGTAAAAGAGCAATAGTCAGACCCTTTTTCAGTACTGCCAAAGACTTGCTGATTTGCTAAGTTTGTTCAGGAAGCCCTTGGCTAAATCAAGGGCTGAAAAAAGAAACACTCGAGTCCCTTTCCATAGGGCACAAATAGGATTTTGTGCTTTGGATGAGACTCGAAACAGCATCTGCTTCTTCTATGGCTAGGAGTGAATTAGATCTCTGTGACATTCCAGCTTTCTGGAGACCCTGGGCAGTGATGTAAGGATCCCACCACAATGCAGTAAGTACACAGATAAATGCCACCTGATCTGCTATGACAAACAGGAGACAAATCTTGTGTCCCACAGGGAACAGGGGGATGTGTCAGAGCACAAGCCCAGGTGTCAGCCCACCACAACACGAAGAGCTGTCTCAGCCTCTCTATACAACACCCCAGGGCCCTGGACATCATTGCTTTGGCCACAGCAAGAAGTTAAAGCCCCACACACTTCACTTCTCTAGTTTTCTTGCCGTTACCAATACAGCTCTGAATTTGTGACAAAAATGATTTATGCCTTCGTGGAACACTCAGGAATGGCTAAGAAGAGCCTCCAGCTACAACACACTGAATGGTGCATGGTCAACCAGCATCTTCACCACAAACTGAATTCTACTAAAAACCCCAGGCCTGTTGCAAGCTCAGCTCTTAATTCACCTAAAAAACCCCAAGACCAATTTTAACCTTGACAAGGCACAACTTGTACATCCATGACACAGCAACTTCCCATCAAAGAGAGGATTTCAGACTCAGCCTGTCTGTAACCTACCCAAGTCTTTTAACTTGCATTTATGGGATTAAAAAAAAAAAAAAAAATAAAATAAATCCCCATGTCATACACTTCACTTCCAGAGCTGCAGGAAATCCACTCCAAGTCACATGCCAGCTTCAGCTCCAAGGGTTTCCTTGGGCCTTTCTTTCAGCGACAAGGAGAACAAAGCAACCTTGGCAGCAGGCCATGCTACAAGAAAGTATTTCCCCCGATTCCCTTGGATGAAGTGGATATCCTGTCACAAACCTGCGCGCATGGGAAGGGTGAGGAGGGGAAGGAAACGGAAGAGGACAAATTAGCTAAAAACTGGCACAACGTGAGAGGTCTCAGCTTGTCACCAAAGCCCCTGAAAGGCCTTTCATTTTAAATGGCCAAGTGCCAACGATGAATGACTCACACAAGCCTCAGAGGAACCCCAAGCCCTCTGGCACCCAAAAGGAGAATACCTAAATCCTCCCTCCGTTGGATTTGGAAGGGGATATGGATGCTCAAGCTCTGACACCTCATTTCTGTCTGGTTCTGAACCCAGTTCCAGGTGGCGGCAAATGCCATTTCCTTTCCACTTTTCATTCCCTGTCTTTCTTACTTCACCATTCCCAGGGCCAAGTGGTTTTGGAAGGCCCCTCTCTGGACCTGACAAGGCTCCAGATCCCACATGCACCAAGATGACCCAGGCCCAACAGGAAAAGAGCCTCCCTTGCACCTTTATTAGGTCCCTGCACCAAACCCAAGAGCACCCAGCTTCCAGGCAGCACTGCCCTTCTGTGATTCCTCTGCGTGGTTCCTGCAAGCCTTGAGAGCGTCGGGCTTAAAGCCTGGTCGTTAGCAGATTTCAACAAAGCCAAACCCGGCACATGCAAGCAGCTTTATTCTTCTAAAAATCTGCACCCCAGCCGTGCACCATGTTAGCATTTGTCAGCATTTCCCCACCGTGACAGTGCCATTCACAGGCGGCTGAGCTGATCCAACAGCAGCACATACCAGGGGCACAGCGGGATTAACATTCCCAACGCACTGCTAACACCAGCACAGACCTGCAGCCACAGTGTTCCTGTGGAGCTTCTGCTGCTGCTCAGACCTACACGGCTCACAAGAACACGGGGTTTGTCCTCACAGTCCCCCCAAGACCCCCTCGTATTTCCAGCCCCACTTACAGAGACCTGAAGCAAGCCTGCTCCAAGGCAGAAAACTACGACTGGTAGAGAAAGAAATAACCAAACCCCTTCCTGGAGTCCAGCCAAAATCTTTGTGCCCACTACATTTGGGTGGATGCAGACTTTGCAAAAGCCTGGAATAGGATTAAGGAACAGCTTTAGCAAACAGCCAGGACAACAACAGTGAAGTCATGATGAAGCCAGCGATACAGATTTCTGTTTGCAGTCATGAGTCTGTGTTTACAGTTTGCAACTATGTGCAAATACCAGAAAGCCATTCTTTTCCTCTTCCCATCAGGGCTTGGCATCATGCAGATTTAACTAGATCCAAGAGATGCCTACAGCAGCACGCCAGCTGGATTTTGGGCACAGGGCATGCTCCAGTAATCCACAGTGATGGGAACTTGCGGGAACCCATAAATAGAGCTCAGCTGAGTGTGTGCAAGGGAGAGCTGTGTATCAAAGCAGGCAGAGAAAGAAACTAGAAAGAGCAACTAGAAAAAAAATTGTGGCAATTCTCAGTTTGGCTGTTTGCTTGTCCCTGCATGGGTTACACAAACAACCACTGGCAAGGCTCAGGATGCCAAGCAGAAGATGCAAAGTGATTCTCAGGCAGGGCACACCAACTAGAGCAAGTTCCCCACACAGGCTTTGCCAGGAAATCTGCTCCATCAAAGATGCAGTTTTCAGCACACAGCTCAATGGAAAAAGCCATCAGTGATATGCAAATCATCCAGGATAAAGGCAACTTCTTCTGCAGGAAGCTGTTCTAACTCCCAGATAACCGTGTACACCACGCAACAGGAGCCCAGCTGGTTTAACCCTGCTGGCTGAGCTCCAGCTTCTCCAGGTAGATGTGGCTGGGAACAAGAGGCATGATGCTTTCTGCCACATCATCTCCCACAAATGTTTTGCTGTCTGACAGAGGGAAGGACACGACAGTCAAACTACCATCCTAACACTGTCCTCCAGGAGCTCTGACTGACAAGTCCTGGCAAGACTTGGTGCAGCAGCAATTGCTGGCCCTGTTACCTGCTCATCCTCTCCCTGTCTGGCTGCCTTGCCAAAGCACTGGGGCCAGGTTGGGGTGCCTGGAGGAAACAGGCAACGTGGCTTCCTGCACTGCACAAACAGGAGCTGGCACCATCCAGACCCACCTTCCATTAGCAGTGACCTCATGTTAACAAAGGCGTTTTTATAGTCGCGCTTGGCAAGTCCTTCTGTGGGGAACAAAACGTCATTCCTCTCATTCTTGTCAGAGTCTCTGGTGGCCAAAGTAGCCCCAAACCACTGCTCAGTCCTTGCCTTGTGCAGAGTCATCCATGTGTCACTCTCAAGGCTTTGTCCTCCTCCTTCCTGGATCTCCCAGTAGGACACATCCCTGTTCAATCTCTCCCCTCTAACCATCCCCTCAGGCTGCCTCCAGACACAAAACCTCAGTTACCAGGTCTGTGTGAACAGGCCACATTTCCCTAATAAACTACCACTCATCTGGAGTCTGCTCTTAAGCCATTTAGGAAGACTCTTCCACCCCAGCACACCAGACATGTGCCTCTCCCCTCGTGTCTTCCTGCGGATCTCCCTTTTCACTTCCATCAAACGGGAAGCAGTGTACTATTTATTGCACTGCTTGGCATTACACACAGGAGGGGAGGTCTGGAATTTGAAGAGCACTGAATCCAGAAAACAGGAAACGACTGAGGATCAAGGCTGGGCACAGCCCAAAGGCCCACGTTTATGACTATAATAAAAGGATAAGGAAGAGATGAACGCAGGGTTGAGCCAGGTTTGGTAAAGCATCAAAAGAAAGGTGCAGGGGGCTAGAACAGGCTTGAAAGAGCAGAGAAGCTGACTAGGCAGATGATCAAAAGTGTATTTAGCATCCTCCCTGCCAGCCCTGTGGATCTGAGCCAGGACATAGCTGTGCTGGAGCTGCAGAGGGCAAGGACGGCTCCTGGAATCGAGCCCCAGGAAGCAGGAAGAGCTCACTTGAGGGGCTTCTCATCCTGACCAGGACAGAACTGAGCTGGCTGTGCAGTGCCACAGCACGAGCCTGTCTCCCAGTCCCACATGAAGAGCAGGACTGGCAGCAATTCCAGGCTCATAGCCCTCAGAGGTGAGTGCAGGACACGAGTTCAGGGACAGATGAGCACCCACAGGGCTGAGGGATGCTCTCACTCACTGGAAGGAGTGAGACAGAGGAGAAGGGCTGCACAGAGTCAAGTCAAGAGCTTGAATCAAGAAATCATTATTTTCTACAACCAACTTTGTAGTCAATGGTCTGGTGCTGCACAGGCTCCTGCACACACGCTGTGCACAGAAAATGCCGGAGATAAAATGCAGAATATTCCCATTCTGGAGGAGGGACAAGCCAAAGCACAGAAAATGCTAAACCACTTAACTGGATGCCAGCACGCTCTGTGTCAGAGCTGTGACCCTCTCTGCTTCCACTGGGTAACCTGACCTTCCCCAAAAGCTCCCTGTACTGTCTCTCTGAGGGAGGAAAACACCAACAGGGGCCTGACCCAGACGGTGCCGCTCTGTTTTAACTCGCCTGGCACAGCCACGCACGGCCCGGCCAGAGCTGACCCCGGAGCACGTGGACCCACACACACCCCAGTCAAGGCACGCTCTTGTTTTCCAGCCCAGCCAAGCAGACACTTTCCAGGAGAACAGCAAGAAATTACAGGGCTTGCCTTCCAGCTATTCATTACAAACTAAAGCCTCCCCTACGCCAGCCTGACCTCTCCCCAGCCCGCGCTCACCCCGAGGCTCTCTCCTAATCTTTGAAGAATCCCAGGGAGTTGAGAAGGAAGGGACAGCCTGGAGGGAGTAAGAAGCTCCACGGCAGGAGACCTCACCATCAGCCTCTTTGTTTCTCATCACACCAACATTATAAATAGGCAACAACACCCAGGGAGAAACTACAGTGGAAATCTTGCATGCATTTCTTAGAAGCAGCAATTATCCTTTCATCAGTCATTACCTGGAGCTGTTCTGCGGGCGGAGGCTGAGGCTTATTTTAACACCTGGTTCAGGTCTAGGCAGAGCAAGTACAGCCCCTGGGAAGATTAAGCTGTTGAAGCACAAGGGTCATTTGTACAAGATGCAAAGGACAGGCAGAAACAACCTCCTCGAGGCCACAAAAGGTGCCACAATGCTGAGAGACCTGCCCAGAGCCTCCTGCCCCCCTGCTCTTCCCTGTGCTCACAGCCTGACAGACATGAGGCAAGGCAAGTCCTTTTGGGCATCTGATGCTACAAGTGAAATACCTTCTACTCACTGCAGCCCTGGAAGACTGATTTTAAGCAGTACTGGTTCATGACTTGAATAAACATAGCACACAATTAAAATTCATGTGTCACCTGTGATTTACCTACACAAGTATTCTGCACATCTTTTCCTTTAACAGCAACCAACAGCAGCAGCAACAACGAGGAAAGAAGTTTCAGCCTTAGCTGCTCTGGATCCTGGAGCCTGGCATCCAATTTGGCAAGGCTGTTTGAAAAGGAGAGGATGGGTCTGCTCTCACTGCCAGAGGAGACAGATCCCCACTTGATACCAGACACTCCCTTCCCGCTCACCTGAGCGGCTCCCACACATCCCTTGGAGCCAGGAATCTGGTGGGAGTTGGCAGATGGCCCTTCTCGACCTTTCTGTGCTAAGTGAAGGTGAAAATCTCACCTTATCAGCACAAAAAAAACCCTAAATAGCTGCTGGTCCAGGTCAGGGGAACTGCAGCTTTGAAGAAAACAGAAGAGATTTCACAGCTAAGTTAGTTTAAACAATAAAGTGGGAAATAAATTGGGAGAGAAGAGAAGAGCCATCCACTTGGGTTTGGTGCCAGTTCCCACTGCTGCACGCTCTCCCAGGCACACCTTTTCTGCTTTTCCCAGAGAAATATTACAAATATACACCCTGCTTCCATTCCACAGCCATGGCGAAGGACAGCAGCACTGAACAGGCTCTACAGTTAAATGGGAGCCACAGACCATCACAGAGACCAGGGAATTATAGTTCTGAAGCCTGTAAACAAAGATCTTGATCTACTTTTGAAGGATTTTGTGGCAATTGAAGAGGACCCTACACAGGAGAAGAGACCACAGGCTCCGCTGTTGAAAGTAAAAAAGATTTCTGCTCAGCCTACTTAATGTGCTTTATTTTTAATACTGCTTTTGCTCCAAGAGCCAGAGAACAATTTGGAGAAAGAAGGTCTTTGTTAGAGATTTTACGCCCCAGCCCTTTATTTAAGGTGCAAAAGCTCACAATAAATGTCACTAAGCCCTCCTACCCCTTTCCCACAGTGGTGCCCCAGCACAGTGAAGACCAAGTAGGAGTAATTACTAAGTAGTTACTCCTCAGCAGTAAGAGAAGTTAAGAAAACCAAAAACCATGTACAAAAAAAAAAAAAAANTATAACTGGTATATGTAATTCCAGTAGCAGCAGTAGTGAAGTTTGTCTGTACCAAAAAAAAAAAAAAAAAAAAAAAAAAAATAAATCTTATTCTTGCTCCATGAAAAACACGCCAGGCAGATGAGGCAGCGGGAAACAGGCACTGTGCATTTTCCAGGGATGTGTGCTGGGGAAAATGCTGCAAGAGATAGCCCCAGTGAGGGGAAGGAAAAGAAGAGATTTGGTTCAACTTTCCCCCTGTGCACAGCAAGAATGAACAAGGACGCCCTCGAGGGAATTGTAAGCAGGAGCTTCATCACCGGGAGGCAGTAAGGGCTCCCACAGCAACGGAAATGAAGTTGCAAAAGGAACAAAGTGAAAAACCGGGAGAAATTTAAATGGTTTTCAGCTGAAAATGCTTGGATGACCATCACCCCTATCCCACATCAAGCCTAGGGAAAGCAGCCTCCAGGGCAGCATCTTTATTCATGAAGAACCCTGAGTGTTCTCTTGGGATTGCAGGAGTTTACTCTCTCAAGAGGGGTTTTTCAATTAATTAAGCCAAGGAATAAACATCTTCACGTTGAAGGCTTTGGCTGGGAACAGGGAGGTGAGCCTGAGCCCATCAGTTTGCAGGGATTTCCTTCCAGCTGCCTTTCACAGAAGGCTCCTGAAGACCTCCACCAGCAGCTCCCATTACTATTTTAACTAAATGCAAATAAATGGGAGGAAAAAAAACTGAGGTGAAAGATGATTTCAGAGTGTTGTTACACACACTGGATCAGTGGTGTTCCTTCAGCATTAGGCCAGGTCTAATCCAGTCCAGATCTGCCAAAGATGAGTAAGAATTTAATATTCATTAGCAAGAACACAGTTCACACAATGAGGACTGAGCTGTTCATGCAAGTCAGGCATTTAGCTACACTCACACATTAGTGGGCATCCTGCACACCAAACCGTTGTGCAGAGCTGGTCCTGAGGGGCCACCTTTGCAGTGCAGAAGGGAAAGGAAGTAGGTTTATGCCCTGAAAATCCCACATGGGGAAAAAAAGCCAGCTCCTTTTGAGCCAAGTTTCACACTGAAAGACCAGCAGCCTGTTGGCCAAGGGCTGAAGCACCTCGTGTTTTGTGTATCAACACCTTTACTCTGGAGCTGGAAGAGCCTGGCAAACACAAGTTAATCAGTTTAGAGGCCAGAAAAAGAGGCAGCTTTGGTAGATCCCATTAGAACTACCAGAAAACTCAAAGAGGTGCTTCTCAAAGCACCCAGAACGTTATCAGTCTGCTCCCTTGCTGAGACACATCCCACGGTGACTACAAAACACACCTTGGACTGGCCTGGCAGCTGGGCTCACAATCCCCTTCCTTTCCACTTGTGTGAATTACCAATGAATGCAATCCTTTTTTTTTTGCTCCTTTTAACCCCAAAGGGAGCTGCATTTTAAGGAGTAACATCCTGGAGCTCTCCAAAGGAGGAGGCTTCCCTTCTCTCCTCAGCAGAAGTGAATGGATGTTGGCGTTTCTGTCAGGCACTGCCCAGCTAAACCCCTTTGGGGTGTAAATCAAGACTCCCTGCAAAGCTTCAGTGTGAAATCCTGCTGTTCTTAGTGTCACCAGGGCCAGCAGACAATGCAGGGGCAGATGGGGGCTGCTCCCCAGCCACCTCCTCACTGCAGTAATTAACCTCTAGCAAGCACTGGCACGAAGCTGCTGCTCTTGCATGACTGCAAGCATTCCTCCCCCAGAGTTTATCACAGAGCACCAACTATCCATAAACATCTCAAGGAAGGGCTGGCCTGGCTTCACCTTCATGCAAGGAAGATGTCAGGCTCTGGCAGGGAGCCAGCCATTCATGTTTCTTCAAACCTTGTCAGCTCTGACTCAAACGACCTTTTTGGGGGGGAAAAAAAAAGAATCTTCCATCACACCCCTTCCTCCCCCTCCACCCACTGTGGCACTTAATCACATCAGGATCCCAGGGGATAATTCCCATGGTGGCTGTGAGTCATGGTCTCCTGTCCCTCTGCTCTCTGCACAGCCCCTCTGCAGCAGAGGCTGTCCCCATTTCCAGCTGGCCTGGAGGCTCCAGGCAGGAGAGGAAAGAACCTGGAGCTGGGCAGCAGTGGGGCAGGCTTAAGAGCCTCCACCACAACATGGACCTTTTCCCTCCAAGCCAGGTAGGACAGCCACTTTTTGGGATTTTGACAAGTCCAGATGGTTCAGCAGCAGTGTCCTCCCAGTACACAGCACCCTCAATTCTTCTACTCTCCAAAACCTGAGCTGTGCTTCATCATGGTGCCATGATGTATTTTCCACCAAATTCATGCAGTGGCCCAGCCATTCATCTTAAATACACTAAGCACAAGGTCATGATGAAAAGCAAGAAAAAAAATTTCCCTCTCCATACTCCTCAGCATCTCCTACAATCCATTTAACTTTCCTCCCTGGAGCTGTTTGTCACATTTCTGGCACTCAGACCTGGGTCTGACATGGAAACCTTCAAGTGACATTTCCTCCTCTCGCAGCCTTTCTCCCCCACCAATTCTGAAAAGAAAAAAAATCACTCCTCCCCAAGGAGGCAGGAACAGACAAGGTACCAGCAGGAGCAATTCCCATCCAACCCCCCAGCAGATAATGGGACACAGCCCCTTCCCAAGCCATGGTGGGAGCCCTGATCCGCCTTGCTGATGAAGCCATTGAGATTAGGCTGCTGCTGGCACCAAGATGACGTGAGGAGAGTGTTTAATATCCTCACACCAGCTGGGTGGCCAGCCCAAGCCATTCTGGAACTTATTTGCTGGCTGTGAATATTCCTCCTTCTCTCCTTCCCACAGGATTTTAACACCCTTGTGAGGAGAGTGAGCTCCCAGCCAGCAAAAGCAAAGACCAACAGGCTGCTTAATTAACTGACCCTCTCCCAGTTGCCACAGCCTCGCCAAACGCTGAGCAAACTCGATTCCAGCTGGTAATTAAGCACTTATGGCTCGAGAGGGATGAAGCCAGCAGGGAAGTGCAGCAGCAAGGAAGGGGCTGACACCACAACCCCTGTGCCAGCCCCTGCCGTGCCCCCAATGCCATCAGCACTCCAGGCACTCATGAGCCCCCAGAGGGACAAAAGCTTTTAGTGGCTGGGAGTCCCTTAAATTAAACCTTAATTGGTCCAAGAGCTCTCCAGATTGACACACAGAGCAAGAAGCCTTGTTTGCCAGCCAAAAAAACACTCTGCTGTCAGACGTGCCTATGAGGGTGTTGCTACCTGTGCTGTTTTCACAGGTATCCAAGGAATTTGGGAAGCCTGGCTGCCAGGCACACGGGCCTGATCCTGTGCTCACCCTGCTGACCACACTGGGTCCCAAGAACTTCTCTCTTCCATCCTTTCAACCACAGTCAACTTCAAAAGGAGGAAATTAGCGATTCTTTAACATTTAATCTTGTTTCTATTGCACCTACCAAAACAAAGGAGTTAAAAGCAAAGAACTGGCTCTCACTAGGAGCATAAGCAGGTAATTATAGCAATTACATGAAATAAGGCCATGTATAAAGGGGAAGCCACTGAAAATGGGCTGAAGCTTTGGGCTTGTGCAGCTCTTGGGATCAGCTGTGTTTATGATATATTGCAAAAGTGGCAGGGAAGCAGAGGGTCTGTGAGCCCAGAGAAAATCCACACCAGGTGAAGCATCTGCCACCTGCACCACACATGCAAATTCTGGTACCAACCCTGCAGAAATGATGGAGAAATCCCATCTCCCTGGGTACTAAGGGCAAAGAGACTCAGGAGAGAGAAGGCCAATGTAGATCAGCTCGGTTTTAACACTGCTGAAGTCCTCTCAAATTATTCCAGGCTCTGGCTCCCAGCACAGCAGCTCTGCAGGCTGCAAGCCCCCAGGTGAGGCGAACTCAGCAGCTTGCAGGCACACAGTGCAGCTGGGTTAGCTCTGGCAGAAAGCCAGAAAGTTGCCACAGAGAATGACAAAGGGGAGGAGAAGCTCCCGAGGAAAGCTGATCTTTGAAAATCCCTCTCCAGAGAAGCGGTGAGCCATGGAAAAGCCACATTGCAGGCTGGCCCTTGGTCACAGGGGGAGTGAGTGCAAAGCAATCCACCCACCAGCACAGCCCTGCCAGCTGGGATGTTTCTAAGAGACACAGCAGATGTCACCTACGCTGGTGAGGGCTCAGCTCCCCGTGTGCGGCCCCAGGAGGCTTTGCCCACACAGCTCTGTGCCCCGGGCAGTGGCAGATATTTCACTGCTGCTGGTTCAGCACAGCTTTACACAGCTGACACTCATGGAAAGAAAAAAATAATGAAGGGTGTTTGGCAGACTCCAAACGAGGACTACAGCAAGGCAGGGAGAGGATCAGAGCCAGTCCTGGGGACTGAAGTGTGTGTTTGAGCATCTAACAGAAGGGTATCAGCATCAACACAGCCTGGGTATCTATGCATGTAAATCTGGAGTCAAGCAGCTTGCAAACTGCAGTGACAAATGAGCCTTTACTCCAGCAGAGAGAGTGAAAAACCACCTCTGAAGTCACTGTAAAGTTTCAGTGTCCATCAAGGTGCAAACTCCCAAAGGGTCTGTGAGACTCAGCCCCCAAAAGGCTGCTGAGCAATCACAGCAAACAGGTTTCCTGTGGGAGAGGTGAGCTGTTCAAAGCTCCAAAACTGCCTCAACTGACTTCCCAGCCAAGGAGGTCCCAAACTTGGCCTTTGGGGCTGCAGAGCTTGGGGAAGCATCTCCTGGGAGGGGAGAGCCCATCCCTACCTGTTCATGGGGGCATTTCAGTAGATACCTGCTAACAGAACAAATGTCCCAAACCCTGAATTACAAGGGCTAAAGCTGCCAGAGGGCAGAGGCCTCACACATCCCCTGTGCCAAGGATTGAGGAGCTCCCCCATCAAACAGCTGGAGCAGCAGTTCCACACCACAGAGCAGACCCACATCCCACAGCTCTTCAGGTCTTCCTGCCTCCACAGCTCCAGGCAGAACATCTCTGCTGCTGCTTCCCTCCAAGCTGAGCAAAGTCTGAGAGAACACTCCATTTCCAGAGGGACATTTTGCAGATGAATAGGAGCAGCAAAAGGGGTGGTGGGGGCTGGCAGCCCTGCTCTTACAATGGTAATTCCCTCTGACTTGCCAGCATTAGAGACCAAACATCCATCGTCACCCTTTGTCTTTTATAAAGCTTGCTGCACGGACTTGCTGTTTTTTAAAGAGTTTTAAACGCACCAGTTAAAAGTTTTAGAGTGCAACCTTGAGTTTCTCAGGGCTGTATTTTCCCATTTTGGGGTGAGGCCTTGCTAAGTGCCCCCCTTTGAGAGGCAGGTACCCTCTAAGGGGAATGGCACTTACATAATGTGATGAGTTTCCTCAAGTGACTCAACTTTTAGGGAGAATCTAAATAGTAGCAACAAAGAGCACAATGTATTTAATATTACAAACAGCAAGAGGTTTTCCCTTCCCTGTTTTAACCAGCGCCTCCTGCCCTGCCATTAAATGATTGGATTTTGTTCCACACTTCCAGCAAGGTCCACTAAAGGATTTTAAAAGCAGAGCAGCTGTTCCTCACCAGCACAGTCTGCAACATAATGAAGAAAGGATTTGTGTTACCTGTCCAAGGTCCAGGGTGACGTTGACCTGGTTGAACTCCAGCCCCCGGGAGAGAGGGGGGCTCTGCCACCAGCGCTCTGTCCCATCAATGGCATTTGTGATGGGGTGGGCTTTGTTGCTGTTTGCAGAGGAGCAGATGTCGCAGTACTGGCCCTGGTGGAAAGCACAAAAACAACATTTAACTCTAGCCAGAAAAACGTGGTACAAAGCAGACAGGTACCACAGCAATTCAGAAAACACAGGGTGTAAGCCTGCTGATGTAAATCAAGATATGGAAATTTCTGTTTGCACCCATTTGAAGTGTGGATGGAAAAAGGTACATGAAAAGGCTCAAAACCCCCACAAGCAGCCAGTGTAGGATTTGGGCTGCTCTAAGCAGCATCCCTTCTGTATTTCAGATATGCAGTGAGCATTGACAAAGGATCCCAGACTCAAAGGACTGGTTATCAGAAGCAAAGCAGAGAACAGCTGAGGGAGAAGCTGCACTGCCACAGAGAGCAGTGGCTCAAACTCCATGGCCAGCAGCTCCTCTGCTGAGGCTGCCACTCACACCCACCCCTGCCGAGCCCAGAGATCCTGACCTGAACCATTCAGTCATTTCCATGGGCTCAGACTGGCAGCTCCTCTGCCCACCTCCCTGCAATCTGTTTCATGTCCACCTATTCATTTCACAATATAGTTCTTTCAGCTCCATTTTCAAGCTTAGTCTCGGCAGCCAAGTTCCTTTTGCCGATGATGCTGCAATGCAAGGCCAGAAAGGGACAGCCCCAGCTGTCAGCTGGCCAGGGACTGCCATCACTTCTCTGCCTTGCTTTTGTGGCCCGGGTGGTTTTGTCAGCTCCATGGACACGCTGCCAGAGAAAACAAATCTGCAACTTTAACAGCACCTCCTGAGCAGGATCAGACAAAGACCTGAGCTGTTAGGGGCAATTCTTTCTCCCTCATTAATGGACAAATGAATCTGACCCACGCTCAAAGAAACCTGCAAAGAGCCCTGAAAACTGGCAAATTGTTTTGTGGAGCCACTGTTGTGTCACTTGAATTGCTGCTACAAACAGCCTGGAAGGGAAGTTACAGGCAGTTCTCCTTTTAAAGGCGCAGTTATCCCCAGGCAGGAATGCTGCCCTTGCCTGTCCCAGCTGCAGCCAGCGTTAATATTACACCAGGTACAAGATCTCAAGGCAGGCAATCCCCTTCCTGCCCCTGCAAGGGCTGAGGCAAGACAGAGCCACCACAGAATGTGTGATTTTCCAGATGCTCCAAACTCTGGAGGAATCTCAGTGCAAAGGAAATCTCACAGCATTATTCCCCACTGCCATATGCTTTGCTACCTGCAGGCAAATATGCAATACAAATTACCCTGAACAAGGACACTTTAAAATTAATTCCTCTAGAGGCGTGAAAATAGAGACAGGCAAGCACAAGGCCAAAGAAAAGGGGAGCTGAAACCATCCAGGTAACCCTGACATTCATGCAGGGAGCACTCAGTGTACAGAGAGGTCACAAGGCTGGTTTGGACATGCTTTGAGCCAGGAGGGAGAGCAGACCAGATAAAACTGACCCAAGTCTTCAGCTCAAACCTTTAATGGGAACCGGTGCAACAGGTTGTGTGGAAATTTCTGCTGCACAGTACACAACACTGAAGTGGGAGGGGGGGGAAGTGAGGCAAGACTACAAGATTGGGATAAATAACAAAAAAATAAAGTGCTTTCATGCTTTAAATTCTTGCCACAGATGTGAAAACCATTTTGAACCCAAAGTTCACATTGATGGGAGACAGTCAACTCAAGCTGAGCAAGAGGGGAGTAAAAATCAGGATCAGCTGCTCCACATTTATAATGCTGCTGTTGTCCCTCCCTGGGCAGCCTGCTGGGCTGGGAACAAGCCAACAGCTGAAGCAGGTTTGCTGTTCAAAGTGTGATTAGCCTCTCTGATGCACCAGTTGCTCATTAGTTGTTTCATTAGAGCCAGACCTAAACCTGACCAGAATCATTTCCAGCTATTTGTATTTTAGAGCAATGGCTCCTGCACATTTTATCAGGCTCTCTATAGGGGAAGTTCTGACATCAGCAAGAGGATTTTAATTAAACAGCAATTGTGGGCTGCAGGCTCAGCAGAGACAGCAGGTTGCCAGAGCAGGAGAGGCGTGGACACTACAAAGGTATGGCCAAAGAAAGAACTTCAGCAATGCAAGGAGTTGCAGGGCAGCTCAGAGAACATAAAACTGCCACTATCAGAGCAAACTGCAAAGAGGGAGAGATAAGGAGGAGGTTTGAGTGAAGGGCAGCTCCCAGAGACCCGCAAGGCCTGATCCTGCTCAGGTCAGTGGGAACTTTGAAGTTTCCCCTGAGAATAGGACAAGCTGGGCACCCTGCTGGCACCACTCTCAGGTGATGCAGGTGGCTTTGTCCCAGTTTATCTGGCCCTGCCATGACCCAACCCCGGCTCCCCTCACCTGATTTATCAGAAAGCCACAGGGAGCATGAGGCTGCTGGGGATGAGGTAAAAAGGGCAGCAAATAGGGTGTGGAAAGGACTATTTCAGACAAAGTGCCTGCTTGCAAGGGCTCCCAGGGCTGTCCCTGCAGATCAGCTGATCACATAGAGTTAAGAAGGTGTTGTCTCACCAGGTGTGTTTTGTGTGGGCAACAACTTGTTCCCAAACTCTGTTTTCAGCCACAGTTAAACCACTGAAATCCAACACTATCGTAGATGTAAATGCAGAAGAGACACTTACAGAGAGGAACAGCACCAATTGTCACCTGGAGCACTGAGAGCCCTGGGCTGAGCCAGATTCCCTCTGCCACACAGGGCCACACACCAGAGACATGGCACGGGACAAAGAGGCACCACTGACTTGAAATCAGTCAAATTTGTTGCGTGTTCTGAAATTCTGAGGTCTATAATTGCTTCAATTAATGCCAGTAACCTGCCTTACTGTTACACTCCTAATCTGAAATAATCATCTACAGCCCTGCCCCACACCCCAGGAGCAGTGCAGGATCCCTGCTGGTTTTGGAACAGCCCCCAGGCACACGGGTGGGATGGGGAACATGAGCACATGGCTGTGCCTTTGCAGACTTGTCTGCTTTGGAAGAATAGCTAAAAGCATCTCCAGTAAAGCTTGATCAGAAAAAAACCCCCTATGATCTCTCTTTTGCCTCATCCTCAAGACATTATCATTACGGCAGGGCTGCCCAGGCTGCGGAGTGAGTTTGACAAGGGAAGCAAACCTCCATGGCAAGTCCCTTTCAGCACACCTCAGCACTGCCCTGCCTCACATCCTTCCAGACTGAAAAGCCCCCCACAGTTGGAAACGCAGTCTTCTGCCAAAAAGCCCTGAATAAAGCAAAGGAAACTCCTTGAAAAGGTTTACAGCCTTCCCACAAGCTGTGCCAAAACCACTGCGAGTGTCTTTAGGGCAGCATTACTTCAGAAAACTTAATGATTATTGACGTTTTAAGACCATCATGTTTAAAAGTCAACGAACTCCCTTTTCTGAAGTCTTCTACAACATCAAATTAAATCAGCAGAAAACAGAGGACTGACCTAATTTATTAGATGATTGTATTAATGTTTATCCCAGGTCTTTAATCAAGCAAATGGTCCCTCACCACCACAGCATGTCTCTTGGAGGGTCCCAAGTGGCATTTTTCCAGTATTCCTGATGAAAACTCCTTATGCCACAGGCACATCACACATGAGCAGCACTGAGCAGGTGAATGGAGAAGGGAAGGGACCCTGGGCTGGTGGGACACACAGGCAGCGAGGATGTGCATGTGGAGTTCATTATTGTTGTTTCAGTCTGCTCAAATTGAACACTTCCCTCCCACCTCCCTCCCTGCTTTAGTCCCCGGGTGGTGCCAAGACCCCTAAAGGGGATGAATTGGGAACTCTGACCTCTGCTCTGATGCCTCCTGTTTCCTCCCCTCCCTTTCAGGTGCTGCCTGTGGTCATGGAAAGGAGCCACTACAAAAGGATTTTTCTAAAGCTTTCAGACTGAGTGCAGCCCGCTGGCCTGGGAAGTGCTGCTCAGATCAAAGCCCCCCTGTGCCAGAGCTGCAGGGGGACAAGAGGCTGCAGAATTCCACAGCTCAGGAGCTGTGTTTGGCAGCAGGGGGATGCTGGGGCTGCCCCCAGAGCTGGTACAGCCTGAAGGGTTTCTTTCACTCCCCAGCATCCCAAGTGCTGCGTGTCATGCTGAGCTAGCAGGGTGGCCAGAGCACAGATGGACACACGTGGAGTGATAAATGCACACCCACATTTGCCAGCTTTTCCAAGCAGCCTTATCCTCCCAGTTTCGCTTGGCACATCATTCACATATTTGTGTGCAAGTGCACAGAGCAGCAGTTCCTTCTTCACCTTTCCTTACTCCTTTGCCTCACTGGAGGCACAATTATTACCTCAAGGTCCCTGTAAGCCTCCTGCACTGAGACTTCAGGCAAAGCTTCTCCAAGTTACACTATTTTACAGTGCAGCAAAGTGAAACATCACTTTAAAAGGTGGCAAAACTCAGAGCAGGATACGTCAGGTTTTTGATATCCAGTGACATCTTCAACAATTTATACTACACAGACAGCAGAATTCCATGTCATAACCACACAATAGCCGGAAAATTCCAAATGCAGCACTAACTCAGGAGAATGTGGCCAGAATGAGAAAAATGCTTCAGAGATGATCTTGCAACAAATCCACCCCCACCAAAAGGTCGAGAACGGCTCGGTCTGAGAAAGTGACAGTTTTCCTTTGCTCGTCCTTATTGTTACCTACAACAGGGACAACTCCACTGCTCCTCTGCAACAGGTGACCGGCACCACAACCCTCACAAGCAACACTGAGCTGGAGGCTCCGTGGCTGCGAGAGCATTTCAAATCAGAGCCGCTCTTCCCGGCTTGGGCTGCCCTCAGGGGGGACACTGGGTCTGGAGATCCTGCAGCTAAACGTGGTGTTTTACAAGCCCGTTTAAAACTGTTCTTTCCTCCCTTCCAGGGAGCCATGGCTGTTACACTGCACTGCAGCTTTTACCGTCTCCATTCCTGGCTGCAAGCTCTCTCTGGGCAGCTTCAAATGGGACCCCCGAGATGAGTTACCCGACATTCGCTTGTAAAATCCACCCTCGTAACTTTCCCCTCTGCTCATCCCAATGCGCCACCGAACGCACGGGGAACGGCGGAGTTAAAACACATCAAGGCAAATATCATCGCGTTCAAGACACATCAAGGTAAACATTATCACATTCATCACAACGATTCCCTGTCTAGCAAAGGACATTTGGGTGCTGGTTTGCCCGGGGTTTTACAAAAACAAAGAACCCGCAACTCTAAAAATAATGCCCGGGGAACCCGGCGAGCCGCGTTTCATGCGGGCAACTCCTGGCGAGGCTGGGACAGAGACGGAGCACGTGCGCCCCACGGCCCCGCTGCTCCGGGGGCTGCAAGGGGGCAGTGCCATGGCATCCCCCTGCCCTGGGACCACCCTCCCGGAGCCCCCCAGCACCGACCCAGCCGCGGTGCCCGAGGCAGCCGGGGATGCGTGGGAAAACACGCGCGGAGCGGGGCCCTGCTCCCTGCCCTCCGCAGCACCGGGACCGGGGGCGCCCCAAGGGGGGCTCGGAGCCCCGCGCACCCCGGCCGGGCTCCGCCCCCGCCTCCCGCCGTACCTGGATGGTCTGGTTGGGGTCCCCCCCGGCCAGCGGGCCCCCCACCAGCTTGCAGTAGAGATCCTCCACGGCGCGGCGGCTGCCGGCGCCCGCCGCCTCCTCGCCGCAGGTGGCGGTGGCGGAGATGCGGGTGCCCTCGGCCAGGTTGAAGTAGGGCGGGTGGAGGCTGTGCCCGTTCACGTCGCCGGGGAAGGAGGCGGGCGGCCGGGCGGCGGCGGCGGCGGCCAGCGCCAGCAGCAGGAGCCGCGCTCCGCCGCGCTCCGCCGGCCTCGCCATCTTCGCTCGGCGGCACCGGCAGCGCTGCCCCGGCTCGGCTCCGCTCTGCCCCGCTCGGCTCCGCTCTGCGCTACTTCAGTCCCGGCAGCGGGGAGGGGCCGCGGCAGCCCCGCCGCCTCCTCCTTAACCCTTTGCCGCCCCGGGAACCCCTCCCCGGCCGCGCCCCGGAACCCCCCGGGAACCTCCCGGGAACCCCCCGGCCCCGCCGCAGAGGGTGAAGCGATGCCGCCCCTCCCAAATAAACGCGGACGGGATCCCCCGGAACAATGTGCCCATTGTGTCTGCGGGGCTGCGCTGCCCGCGGCGGCTCGCTGCTGCGTTAGTACGTTAAACTCCATTAACCGATAGATCGGGTTATCTACAGGAAAAACTCGATTACTAATTAACAAAACAGGGGGAGGCTCCGCCAAACGCCGTCTGCTCTCCTCGAGGTATGCTGCGGGTTCCCGATTAATTTGGGCAGTAAAAATTTTACTTCCACTTTCCCCGGAAAGGATGGCTTTGGGGAAATGACTTTACCTTCTCACCTAAGAGGGAAGGAAGCAGCTCAGCGATAACTCAACTTTCTCCGATCCCTCCGCTGCCCACGGACAATCCCTCCGTGGTGTGACTTGCAAGGACACACACACTGTCAGGTCTTTTTATGCTGCTGGGCAGGGGGAGGCCTTTTACAGATAAAAACCTGAATATAAATATAGAGCAACATATAAATTAACTCATCAAACCACTGCTTTGATTTTCCGGCAAACACTGACTCTTTAAATCCAAGTATTAACTGATACACACAAAGTGTTGTGCCTGAACTGGACAAGACTGTTTTCTTTAAACTAGGACATACCAAGAGACCAGGTCTGGACTCCAAACAGTTGGATTGCTGCAGTATTTGAACCCCACAAAAAGCAAAACAAGCTCTTAAGCGTGTCCAGATCTTCACAGGCTGCTGCTGGGCATTTGCTCTTTGCATCACATCATCCTCTTTGTTTCTTCTTTTCTGTGGACAGCCTAGGAGGTACCAGTCCTCTTGGAAAAGATACTGTCTTAAATATGAAAAGCTTTTAAAAAACACCAACAAAACAAAGCCAAAAAAAAAAAAATAAAATAAAAAGGCATTGTGATGTGTGTTGTTCAAATACGTAGTTCCAAAAACTGAATTCGCATATGGCGTGTACCTGGCAGACTGTGCAATTACACTGAGTTCAGCACTTTCAGGGGCCTTTGGAAGATCCCTGTTACTGTATCTGGAGCACTGTAAATGTACATAAGTATATATATAAGTGTCTATATCGGTTTATTGTGAGATTCCCGCGGGGTGCTGCAGGCAGTCGAACTCTCACAGCCTTCGGGCCAGGTGCAGCTGGGAGTGCTGCTGGGTCCAGCATCGGGAGGTGGAGGTGGAGGAGCCCTGCTGAAGCCACCGGGAGCCATCCAGGGCCAGCTGTTTCTCGGGGATCACATTATCATGACATCAGGACTTGTGAACGCAGGGCGGTGAGAGGTGCCTGGTTCCACATGGTGAGGAAGCACTGAAGCACAGCCGCCAAGCCCATTCAGTCAGAAACACTTCCTAAAGGGCTTTCAGACATCTTTTAACCCCTTCCTGCTAGCCCATCGCTTTGGAGACTTTTCCCCTGGTTTCCCCGCTTAAAGCAAGATCTTATCACTCCGCGGATGAATGTATCCTTTAAAAGCTAAATAGAACCTTTAAAAACAAATTCTTATCAAGAGAACAGGCAGTCTTTGCCCTTTAAACCGTGCTTGAAAATGAGTAGGTTCCTGTGGGAACAGCCACCTTTGAAAATAACTTGTGCTCTGCAGTAATCGTTAACTAACATGTTTATGTACAGGAAACCAACACTCCACAGGACAGGAATTAAAACTTCCTTCAACTTTATCAAATGCCATATTTAATTAGCTACTTACACCCCACGGCACCTGTAAATACGTAAAAAGAGTTAATAAGGAAAGCAGGGCACAGATTAGGAAAATAACTCTTCTTCCACCCCCACAAGTGTTTCAGGGCAAAACACTTGGGCCAGTCTAATATCTGTAATCCCTCTACTGGTAATGCAATTAATCTCCTTTCCAAAATGCAATTAAGGAAAGTGAAATCACAGTTAGCACGTGGGTTTAGTGGCACAGACTCAGGAGTACCATGCAGAAAAAATGACCCTTCTGCTGTCTGAACTGGCCTCCAGTCGACTGCAGAGCTTCTCTCAAAGACATTTTGAAGAGTGAAATCGTCCTTAGGCCACCTGTAACTGAGGGGATCTGAAGTTCTCCAACAAGCAATGGAAATGGATTAAAGAAAGAGCATTCTGAGGGTGTTTTTCCAGCACGGGAGGAAAAGCACAGACGGTTTCTAACATTGCTAAACATCAAATTTAGAGGTTAACCAAAAAGTTGAGCTTAACAACTTGAGCTCCTTCCCTGATGCCATCTCTTTTCAGCCACACTCAGGGAAAAAAGTCGTATTTGCTAATTTGGACTGGACACGCGTCCCATCTGGTCTGACATCTCATCTGAGAGTCATTAGCAGCAAACAATTCCAGTGAAAACCCCCATGGGTGGGCAAGGAATACTCTGCTCCCAAAAAAGATATTGCCTGACCTATAGCAGTTAGACCTTAGCTTGAGTGCTGAAGCCGTTCTTCCATTTAAGAGGTTTTTTCTAAGCATAAATTTCAACATCCCTGAACATTTGCCATTCCTTTACTGCTCTGATCCCTCTTTGAATTTTCCTGGTTTCTTGAGCCTTGCAATGGTGCTTCTTGGCTCGGCTTCACAGAGCTGGTCGCAGTGACACGCTGTCAAATAAGAGGTGTTGAAGCAGAAGGGACCTTTCCTTTTAAATCCAATCCACTACCAGTGAATGCAGAAAGAACTGGAAAAGAAGAATCCAGCCTGTAGCATTCCTACTCCACTCTTCCCTGAGCCTACATGTAGTAACACGACCTCAGCCATGCTGTTATCCATCTGCATCCGCTAAAGGCATCTGAGTTCCTCTGAAGGTTTTACTTGTGCCTCCCTAAAAACAGCAGGACCATGAGGAGCTTGCCCAAAGCTGCCACAGAAACCACAAGCTCTTTCTTCAAGCAAGCTGTAGAGTGACAGAAGGGGTTTGGCGGTACAGAGGGACAGGAAGAGCTTAAAAGAGATCTGAGAACAAATTGAGTGTATGGGTTCCAACCAACGTATTTCAATGAGGGAACCCACTTCTTAAATCTGAACAAAGACTCTGCAAGCTACAAGTGAGAGTTTTCCTGTCTACACAGTCCCTTTTAACCTACAGCAGGAGCACAGGGAAACATCCCACAGCCAGCAGCGAGGCCTGCCGAGTAATTCAGCAGTGACACAAACAGATTCTGCTTGCTGTGAATAAATTCTCTGCTTTTATATTGTCTATTGCATAGAGAAATTGAAGTTCTCCTCGCTCCAGGAAAAGCAACATATGGCCAATGGAGAAAGACCTGTTGCCTTACTTGTACTATTTCCTACCAAGGCACCACCACAGTCAGAGCCGTCAGTGAGAGCAGGGCCTGAGCCAAGAGAAATAAGTGAGCATATGGTTCTTGTATGATGTAGGGTCAGGAACATGTTATCTTAGGGAAGATTTAATCACTTCCCTGCTACCCTGCTGCAGGCTGTGTGAAGGAACGTGTTTCCTGAGCTGTGCTCTGTGCTGACCCAAGAGCTCCACGCCAAGCTCACCGTTTATAATCGTGTTGTGTCCTGACACGAGTGTGTCAGGAGCAGCTACCAGGAGCTGTGAACTAATTCCACATGAGCTGGAGTTGGACTAACACAAGCCAGAAGTGCAATCAATATCCTTCAAGCACACCTCCAGCTTTATAGTTTCAGAGTCTCCACGGGCTCTACCTGAGAAGGTTGTAAAACAAACCCACAAAAGGCATAAGCAGGTTCCATGTGAGGTTTGCAGTGGGTTTGCTGAGTTCACAGAGGCTCAGGAAGGGGCTCCCCTCCCGTTCACACAGAGCCCCACACACATGCACATACAGACAGGTCTGCAAACAGCCCCCAAACAGAGACCCAAAGTACATTTCCCATGTTTGTTCTTCAAACTGACAGCTCAATTACAGCTTTTCAAACCCTTCTGCATCGGGGGAGCTTGGGCACGGCTTGAATCCACAGTGGGAAAGGACTGGAGGGTTTTGTTGAAGGCATGAGGAATTTGACCAGGATCTGCCTTGGTTTCTCAGACTGGTTTTTATGAACGTATAAAGCCAAAGGCCAAGGGGATGATCACACTCATCACACTACCATCTGCTGCAGTCTGCTTTCATGAAAGTATTCCTGGTCCTGGTTTTGCCATATTAACAGAAATAGTTAAGACTGGACGAACCAGACCAGACTGATAAGGTGATTTGATAGGAAGCAACTCTAGGAAAGACAGGGTTCTTTATATCTTTTTGGAATTGAATTACACCATGTGAAAATGCAACTCCCTAAAACTGCCAAGTACCAAGCAGCATTAGCAAGAACCAGATTAGGACACATGTGGAATGAACAGTTATTTTTCCTCTCTTGGTAGAATTACTTTAATGTGTTTTATCTTTGTTTCCTTTATAGTCTTCCTCCTTTAACATTTATTCAAAATTGAAAAACTGTTTTGAGACAGAGCTGGTCAATTTGCCATGCCCAAGCAGCACCTTTTAGTTAAAACCAAAAGGAGCAGACATCTGTGTTTTGTCTGCTGTGGACATTTTCACCAAGAGATCAAGAAGATTCATAATGTAGCAGGACATGTTACTCTACACCAGAGAATTCAATGCACTTTAAGGTCAGCCTGTACCTTCCCTGTAATCAAATGGTTCCAAAACCCTCCCAAAGCCAGAACAGGTGTTTCATTCATACTGTCTGTCTACCTGGCAAGGACCCAAATACTTTCTTTTAAAGCCTAAACTCTGTATTATTCTGGGGCACATGGAAAAAATACATAAGTGCTGTCTCCTAGGCACGCTTTGGGCTCGGTCATCATTAGCTACATGTTTTTATTTGCACAGCTCCAACAGGAACACAGCTGCTTTTATGTTAATAACTAAATCATGCTTTAAATGTGCCACACAGCCCTGCCTTCAGCCAGAAGGGCCCTGCAGATTTAACGAGCTGACATGTCAACAGAGATCAGTTCACCCAGCAGAAAAGTGCAGCTACCCCTGGGGTGAGCCTCGGTGGCTGTTCAGCACCGCGGGAGGACCCAGAGCGCTGTGTCAAGTTGAATCCATGGAGGAATCAGGGGGATGAGTGAATGTGCTCAGGGCGAGAACCAGAGCAGTGCTGGGGTTAACACACCCGCTCGAGTGTGACAGAGCAGTGGGGGCCAACTGCAGACACTCACACAGAACATGCTTTTGCTCCTTGTCTGAAAGGTGGGATACATCCAGCACTGCAAATGGGAAACTGACTCAAGCCTGACTCAGAGAACAGGACTTCTCCTACTATGTCATTGTAACTTCTTTGAATGCCGGGAAGTTCATCCTCCCACAGATTAATTACTTCACCCCGGGGTTGTTTCTGTACCCTGTGGCTATATGCACATAAATACTCTTCAGGCATGGGGTCATGACATACCCTTACTAGCTTCCACCAACATCACATAATATCCAGTTTTTCAAAGCCTAGGTGGAAATTGCTGGGAGTAGATAAAAACCCAGAGGCACTTCTATTCTCTGTCATACAGGATAGTTGTATTGCTATTTTCCTATGTAGTCCTGTTTCATTAATGAGAGACAATACACAGCTAATGAAAAGTGTAGTTAGGAACAAGCAACAGACCCCAGCAGCATTACAAATGGCTCAGAGGAAGGAACATCTCAAGCAATATCCCACACCAGCAGATGCCCTTTGATTTTCTCGTGGGTTTTCCCAGAGGAAGGGGATGCCCGGCCCAACACACAGCGGCTGTGGCTCCCCAGGGGAATCAGCAACAGCTCTTGTGTCAGTGACAAGGAACACAGTTAGAGGAAGGTGCACAGAGCCAGCAAACACCAGTCACAGTCACAGCCCTGAGGTGTGAGGGTGGCACTGCCCCCCAGTTTGAGGGCAGCAGCCTGGTGCAGGTTGTGCTGCAGCCTCTCTGAACGGAACCTGGCACAGCTCTGCTGCTCTGCATCTCAACACGGATGACGATGAGTTCATACCTGCATTTTCCATTTATTTCAGAGCTGGAAAGAGGGAGATTAGTTGCTACCCAAGACTCTCCTCAGGGCACAAGGCAGTGCTGGATGACAGAGTTTAGCTCCAGCTGCGCATTGTGGGCTCTGCCTCTGGGAAATGCTTTACCTTTTTTTTTTTTTCTCTGGGATACATTCAATCCAAGCACAATATTGACAATCAACTCTTCTTTCTGAGATTCCCAGTCCTAATCCGTGGGACTTGCAGAGGGCAAAAGCATTGTAATGAAATATTAGCAAGAGTTGCCTTGGTAACTGCCCAGATGAAGCCCTCTTATATTCTCTGAAGTCCTCCCAGCGTGACTAATACCTCCTGGGCTGTAGTTACACCAGCCTGAACGTCCTGAATGCATGACCAAGTCAGCAGAGCAAACACACTCAAACCCCATTTATACAGTTATGGCTTAATCTGATTATTTGTAGTTTGACCAAGTGCAAGAGAAATTTGTGGGGCTTCACTCCACAGCTCCTCACTTTTATCTCGCCCCTCTTAATAACACAGGCCAGGCTTTCCCATTCAGCAATTTCTAAGATGGAAAAGCAGCCTAGCAGCTGAGTGCAAATTGCAGTCATCTGTTAAAATGCATTTGGTAACATTTTCTTTATCCTATTAACCTTATCAGAGAGCGGAACACGTGGGGAGTGCTGTGGGCCTTTGTGCGATGCAAAGCAAGAAACACTCCACGCACAGATCTCAGCAGCCCCTCTGCCACAAAATCCAGATCTGACCCAGCCTCTCCCCTCACGTCCCTCCCAGGCTCCCTGGCACTGCAGGCACGCCTGTCCCCATCTGCTGTGTGCAGCCTGAGGTGCTCAGGTACGTGCTGCTGACCATGTACAGCTTAAGGTTTGCACAAAAGAGAAATCCTCTGTTTGAGCAGGTGCCTGCGAAGAAAGCCCTGCATTACAGCCCTGCTGTCCCCAGGAAGGCTGGCACCATGCCACCCACAGGGCAGTGATGGGGGGAAACTTCAGCTTCAGCTCCTTTGTAAACTGCAGCTGACAGCCCTGAGTACCATCACTGCTCCAGGCCTGGGCTTGCACCTTGTGCTGGCTCCTTCCATCCCAGCTGTCCACCCCAAGCCTCAATTCTCGTTTTGTGACGCTCCTTTCACAGCCAGGACTGAGGATTTAGAGGTCCCAGAGAGAGCAGCTCAGTGCCCTGATCCTCCCTGCTTCTCACTCTTGCTCTTATTTCTGGGAAAACGATTCATTTCCCTGGGCAGGGTCAGGGCAGGCTGCCTGCAGGAGAGGAAGGCTTGCAAGACCAAGAGTGGTCATCATTCACCAGCACCAGCTGACTCATCCACTAAATGCACACCACAGGCTGGGAGCTCTGCATAACAGGGATATTTGTGCCTTTCTTTAGTGTTTGTTCCCCATGTGCAGCACAAGTCAGATTTCACACCTGTGTCTACCATTGATAAGAACAACCCATGGTCTGGGCTCCATATCAGGAAGAGATTTGATATATTCCCATTGTCACAGCCATTAATCTCAGATCTAAATTACTTCCTATTTAGGAAAGCATCTAAGTTTTTTTCCATGCAGGTTATTCCTACAGTAGCTTAATAGGAACAGCCAGATGTTTTGTGCTTAAAAATAATTCCCTCCAGTAGGAAGAGGTAGCAAATAGGAAAATAGGTGCTTTCTCCACAATAGAAGAGCTACGAGCCTGTTTCAGATGTCACAGAGAGAGATGGTGCCACAGCCAAGAACTTAAACTTTGTATGAGGCTCAAATCCCTTCACTACTGCTTCCCTGCACGACCTTGGACACATCACTTCACTTTTTCTTTCCCTATCTTGATCAGCTCAAAATGAAAAGGAGTAGCAGTCATGGGGTATGATAAGAATAAAAGCTCTAAGATGCTCAACCATTCAATGTGGGTGCATTTTAAAGTTTGTAAAAGATGAATTTAACAGCTAAACCCTGCTTGGACCCTGTAGATCCAATAGACTTCAGTGAAAATCCCACACGTTCTGCCCGGCCTCTCCAGCTCACCTTCCAGGAGATCAAAGAGCAAGCATAAAAATTGACAGGGTGTCAGGGTTTACACAGATCAGAGGCACAATGGGCCCTAAACTCAGCTCCAAGGGCTGATGAATGGAAAAGTCGTGACCAGCTCTCATCTGAGGGCAGCCTGAGGGGTTCTCCAGGCTGGGAGTTCAGGAGGTTGCAGTGGGATGTTTCTCTGCAAACAGCCTTGCTACACTGCAAATCTGGGATCATCCCAGAGGACGAGCTGAAGTGCAGAGTGGCTGCAGCCCTGGAGGTCAGGAACCTTTTTTCATACCATGGGGAAGCACTTTGGGGTCCTTCAGGGCAAGGCTTTGAGTGCCGTTTTCCAGCCATAACACTTCAAATCAGGCAGCTGGAAACATCACAGAGAGTAGCTCTGGGCTCGTTCTTTGGCTACTGCTTTTCCCTTTCCATAACCTCCAATTTCCTCAGCACTTTCAGAAAGGTTTATGCTGTGCATTACTTTTGTACAGCCCAGGTAACACAAGAAATCTTAAACTCAAATGGCTGGGATAGATCCTGTTACTGCTTTTAAAAGCTTTGCATTCACATAAAGGAGGATATTTTAAATAACGAAAAAAGAAAACTCATAATCACAGCCAGGCTATTTGTGGGAGGTTTCTTCTCAGTTTTCAAAGATCCTTGAAAAGCTGGCAAGGAAACCAAAAGCTATTTTACTTTCTTTAGGAACACTAAAGGGAAAAAGGTACTTTGTGGATTAGGAGATTAAAATTACAAACACACTGTCTGATAATTTTATAGTAATTAAAGTAATTAACTTGATTGTGTGCTACCATTTCAGCTGGCTTGGGCTTTTAGAATCTTATTTAAAGGAGCCACATTATTAAAGAACTTCAGATGTGGAATTACTGCTGAAAGGTATCCACTCTGGACTGATCCATAGCTCTGAACTCTTAAGGACTCCCAAGATGAAAGCCCTTTGGAAACTCCTTATGAGATTTATGCATATAGTGCCTGACATCCTCATCTTCAAGGCAGGGGATTTATTCCTTGCCTAATGAGGTGAAGGTCAGGCCTGCCACGCTCGTTGTGGAAGCAGAGAGGGTATGGGCGTGTGCCCGTTGGCATTCCTGCCTTGGGCTCTGCACTTCAAGGACGAGGGATGAATAAAGGAATTTAATTAGTTCTTGCCTGCTTCTATGAAACAGCTCTAGAGGGAAGGATGCAGAGGCAGTGTAATAAGGAGGATCTGTGATTTGCATGCTAATAAAGGCGCACACACTTTCTCTGGACAAGCCTTGACTTGATACCAAGATTAGAACTTGCACTAAACCCAACCGTGTTCCAAAGGGAGCCTGCCACACACAGCAGCAGGAGTTTCACAGGGTTTAAAGTTAATTACGCTCCATTCTGCTTCTGCTCTTTAATGTCTCTCTGGCTGTTCCCTGGCCTGCAGCTCCCTTAAAAGCAGAGTAAGTGCTTTGGGGCGTTTATCAAATCCTTATTATTACAGGCCCTCGCTGGCTTTGGGAGAGGAAGTGTCAGAGTCCCTTTTGCTGTTTGTTGATGGTGTTTGGGGCTGGAGGGAGTGGAGGGGACCTGCTCCCCACACAGGAGGCACCGAGGCCGTGGCTGCACAACATGTTGTGTTTGGCAGCAGCACTGACACAATCAGTGTTCGCCCTTCTTCCCCTTCTGGCTGTGCCAACAGAACCATTTGTGGGACCAGGTTGTGAACTGACCCAGCTATAAAAAGGGGTGTAAACAATTCTTTTACAGTTTGTTTTTTTAAGCTCTCTTAACCCATTTAAGGAATAGTCCTCCCTGTGAGACTGCACGAGTCAGGCATCTGGAAGCACAACTATTTCTGTGCGAGGCTGTTAACACAGGTAAGCACTGCAAGCTGCTGAAAGGGACACCCAGCTCTTGCTGATTTCAGACAGGAGTTCCTCATATTGGAGGCAATGATGTGTAGCCAAGTGGAGTGTCATTAGGCCAGAACTGAAAGTGATCCATCCATTTTGCAGGACAGAAAGACAGGTCAATGCACTTGGAGCAGAGTTTTTAATTCTTAGAGCACGCATAAGCTGTGCTGTTTCAGCCAGCCTTACAGATCTTGTCAGGGCAAAATCCCAAATGTTTTGCTGGAGCAGTCTCCAGCCAAATCCAGATTTTCAATGGGGATGGCTGAGTTAGTCAGGAAAGATAAATGAGCTGCAGTAATCAGCAGCAAAAGAGAAAAAAACCAAAATATTTTCAGTGCTTATCTGGGGTCTGGATTAAGTCCTTGATTTTCATGAGTTTCCTACATGGTCTTGGAAGGTTTGCTTGCCCGCACCCCAGTTTCCCAGCTGGCAAGCAGATACCATCAGACAGCAAACACATTGAAATAAAACAGGATAACAGGAAAAAACTCACCAACAGCCCATGGCACCAGCAGAGGACAGGCAGCTTGTACCCACTGCAGGGACACGACGGCAGTGGAGTCTCACAGGAGCTTCGAAGCACAGCCATGTTCTCAGGGAAAATTCTGGGTGGTCTCTGATGCAGCTTACATTGATAATTTGCAATAAAACACCATCTTGGCAACATACCTCAAACACCTTCCTACTAAATGAAAGCCTGACTTTGTCCCTGGAGCTGTTCAACCTGACACAGCTGCTCTGAACACAGTCCAAAGGCCCTGCAGAGGTGGGAGGTACGTGGGAAAACCCTGCAGAAGTGTAGGTGAAACAACCTCCTCATTTCCCTCAAATCCCCCAGCCCACAGCCCAGGCATGGCTTCTGCACTGGTGCTTTAACCAGTGCCTGATGGGTTTGTTCCCAGTGGATCTTCCCTGTCCCACTGAACCACCTGCACCAGCTGGACTTGGGACCTTCACCCCCTGACACTATCCCATCCCAAAGCATGGGACCATCTCTTGTTGAGTGCATTTTCCCCTTCTCCCAATTGCCTTACTGCCACCAATCAGCAGAAACTTAATTTCCAACCCAGCAAACCTCCCAGGTATGCAGTGGGCTGGATTTTTCAAAGGCTGCAGCTGTCACAACCCAGTTCCCAACTATTCCATTTTTGGGAATATCCACCTTCACGCTTTTTAACCCCAGAGTATTTCATTAAGTGTACTAAAGGACCATGTTTAAAGGTGGTTTTTTTGAGAGAGATGTGACTTGCAATCCACATTTGTACACTGTAAAATGGTTACATTTTCAGGTAGACTATGAACTTCTGAAAATCAGACATGCCATAGCAGACACAAGATCAATAGCTGTGTTTGGAAGTGCTGCCCTGCAGGCAAAAGATTGGGAAAAAAGGATTCCACATGAATACTCTGAAATGTATAGGATGACAGAGAGTTGCTGTTCTGCCAGAGAGCAACGATGCTTTGGAGTCAGAACTCCTTCCCTGGGAGCACCACAGCACGACCCGAGCCAGCAGTAAATCCCCGAATTCTTTGAGGAGTGCACACATCCTGTTCCCCTGCCTCACAACTGCGGAAATCGGGGCGAGCAGCAGCCACTTACACAAGGTTACAGTGAATCCCTGCCAGATATCTTCAGAGATACTTGGAAATCCTCCACCACCATCTCCAGACAGCAAGTTTGAAAGGAGATGAGCTGGGGAATAGCACAAGCTCCACTAAGGAAAAGGAATCCCTGCAGAATTCCTCAGGAATGCACAAAAACCTTACAACTTCTCCCAATATTTTTTCTACTCTTTTGGTGATTACTAATCTTTATGGAGTTTACATTCCATCTATCATTTTTATAACCAGAGATCAGAGAGGGATTATGACTGGGGGTTGCAAACTATTCACACAGAGACCCTGTTTATCTAAGCAAGGAGAGGAGCTCTTTGACTTTAACCATTTATAAGGTGGCAGAAACACCATCTGGGACATGCCCAGAGCTAATTTGTTGTCCTACATCAGTAATTTAGGTGGTGCCATTTATATTTTGTCAGAAGCATCTCTAAAGGCACAGCAGTCACGACAAGGACACGCCCCAGCAGATTGTCATTTTTACATCCAGTTTACATCCAGCTTCTCTTTTTCTTTTTTTCTTTTTTTTAAATCAGCATCAATAATTGCATCCCTTCTCCCACACTGGGAGTGTGCTGGGAGCTGGAAGTGCTCTGACGATGGAGAGCTGTGACCCCAGGACCTCTGGCAGTCATCATTTAGAGAAGTCACAGCACAGATCTAAATTCATACTAAAGGTCAGATCATCCCTTGGGGGCTCGCTGCGGCCAGAGCTCAGCTACAAGAGAACTGGGCTGCCCAAATTGACCAAAGGGAACTGAAATCCAGCTCCCTCAGCTGGATTTGGTGTGTCTCAATCACCCGTGCCTCCTCGGATGAAAAGGTTGGTTACTTAAGATGCGGCTGCCACCTCTTAATGGTAACAATGATGTTTGAAAAGGTTCCTTTGATCTTCAGCAAACACTACAGCCCTGATTACCAGAAATACTTGAGCCACCCAGATTCCACTTCCCGTGGAGCTGAGAGGTTAAAAGAAAATAAAAAAATTTTAAAAAACCAAACACCAACAAGCAAAACAAAACAACAACAAAAAGAGGAGCAAGAATTTAAAAAAAAAAAATCTGTAAATATTCAGTGGCTAAGAAATGAAATTGATTCCCTGACGCACAGCAGCATCCTCTTAAATATCAGGAAGAAGAGTGTCTGCTTTAATCCATAAATTTACACGTAATGAGAACAAAACAACTGATGAAGGGAAGGAAAAGGGACCTCAGGAGACGTTTTGGAAGAGAAGGGGATTCCAGGTTACAGCAAAAAGGGAGAGTCGGGGATTTAATGCTTGTAAGGTCATAGTGCAGACTTCCTGGGGAGTGGATTTCCCCCAGTATTTTCTCGCAGAGAGCCCTGATACCTTTGAAGTGCTGTATAAATTATACAATAACCATGAAGAGTGGGACTTGCTGGCCTGATAGAAAGTCCTTTGGGTAAGTACTTTACCCTAATTTCAAGACCACTCCCTCTATACAGATACTGAATGTTACTTCAAAAGAAGCTGGCACCCACTCATTTCTCCTAGCAGGTGTGTTTTTCATCTCCTGCCTACCTATTGTTCCTGTTGGCATCTTGCAGCTCGTACCCTCAGCAGGCACAGAGCCTGCCCAGCCCACCTTCAGCCACTCCAGTGGGTGGGATTGCAGCTTTCCTGCCTCTGCACAGCCAGGAATGGGCATGGGGCTCTTCTTTTGTGCTTTGCTCTAAGACAAACCACAAGGCTAAGCTGATATAACATCTGGAAAGCAGCATTAAATAGAAAATCTGAACGTCTTTAGTTGATGGGGAGAGGAAGAGTTACTTCAAAACAGAACCCGAGAGCCCCAACCTGTAGGCAGGGGCTGTCTGCTGGCAGCTCTGGGAGATGCTCTGCATCCCACAGAGGTGACCAGAAGTCTTCTGAAACAGCTCTTAACCACCCTCAGCACGAGCAAATCCAGCACTAGGGATCCCTCCCCAAATACAGATCTTCTGTGGGTTTGGGGTGCAGTGTCAGGACTCCCAGGGCAGAGAGGAGCGGTGCTGCTGCTCCTGTCAGGGGAGAAGTGTCCCTAGGCTACAGCACACCCCTGCAAGGGAGAGCTGAGGCTGTCCAGGGCACCCTCCCCACGCTCCCCACTCCCAGCCCTGCAGGTATGAACGCCCACAGCCCCTCCCCACCTCCCCCACAGCCCACTGCTGCATTTGCAGTCAGAAAAAAGCCTTGGGGACAACCGCAGACGGCTCCGGAGGCAAAGGTTACAGGTGTGCCCCACGCTCCCTCCTGGGTGAACCCACGGAGCCCGGGGTGACAGCTTGATGAATGACATGCCACATGAAGGCTGGCAGCTTCTTTGCCTGGGAGGAGCAGAGAGGTTCAGGAGCATTTTTCTCCTCTGAAATCATTCCCCTGCCTGCCTGCCATTTCTAGCCCCTGCAGCTCTGGGGTTTTTTCCCCCTAATAAAATGTTTTCAAGACAAAATGTACCAGGAGAAGATCCCCTCCTTGAGAAGAAGACAGTCAGCATTCCAGGGATTTCCATACTTCACGGCTGGCTGCTTTCCCAGTCTCCTGGCACGACAAGCCAGTTGTGGCAAAGGGGACAACTGCCACTGGTGACCTGGCACTTCTTACACCTTTCACAGCTGGGCAGGAGAAACAGGAGGGAGAGGACAGAGCCTCATCCCACGGGTCACTCCTGGTTCTTCAGAGCACTATAATCTGTGTATATCTGCTTTATCTTCTTCCCACTTTGGACACTGACTCTTTTTAGCTCTGAAAAGGATCTGGGGGCTGGTGATGACCCTTCATTCCAGAAGAGGTGCGAGCAGAAATCACAGAAGCACAAGCCATTAACTGCAGTCCCATTCATACTTCAGGCAAAGCAGAGAGATGCTGCCTTATGAAAACCCGAGAGTTTCACTTCAGAGTCCTTTTCTCCTATAGACAAGAAGCATTCTGCCAGCAAGAGACTCCCCAAGCACATCAGCAGCTGTGGATCAAACCCAGGGATCTGCACAGCCCCACCATGCAGCCTCAGTTCAGTAAAAAATTTGCAGAAAAAGCCAAATCCACATAGAAAAACACAATTTTTTTTAAAATTGAAGATGTGAAATAAGCAAAACTGCAGAATTCTTTTTACCAATGGAAAAAAGCCAAGGCAAGAAACACCAAGGAAGAGCCCGGCACCTGAAGCTGCAGGCATCACTCGGCTGCGTTGTAGCAGAGGCACAAATGGATGGGAAAGGACATCCTGCAGCTCTCCACCACATCCAGAAGGACCAGTGCCCATCCCCCCTCTGTTCTGGCAGTTTCAGTGACATATCCGACCATGGCTCATAAATCTCAGCTAAGCAGGGCACTTCCTCAGGCCCAGGATCTTTGTTTAATCGCTGTCTCTAGACCATGCTGACTTGCATGCAATAGCTCAGCAGTTCCAGCAAATGACAGGAATGAATGATGACCCCATGTACCACCCCATGAACCACTCCAGGGCCCCATGATCCACCCCACAGCTCGAGCTGCTGCTGCCTTTGCTCACACACAAGAACTGCACCCACCCTGTGCCCCTGCAGGGCTCACAGCAGTGCCCCACGCCAGGGGCTGCCGGGACAAAGGTTCACTGTTCCATCCATCCTCCTGTGTGGTTTACCATGCACCATCTCCCAGGATGACAAAGATTAAATGAGTCATCCTTTAGCAAGTGTTTAGCTGGCCGAACACAACCTCATGGGGATCTCTGATTGTAACTCAAGCTACTTAAATCTGTTCTACATTAGATTCCCGTCAGCCAAAGAGGGTTAATTTAAAACTTCTGTTGGGGTGTTATCGTACCTTTCAGAGCAGATTTGATAAAACCCAAAGCGCTCCAAGACCCAACATGGTAAATATGAGTTTTCAGGAAGGTGCCTAAGTCTGTCAGCCAAGCAGTCTGCTCTTCTGAGAGAGCAGGAATCTGTCTCAAAATGCACCTCGCTTAGATCATGTCTGATACTAATCCATGGGAAAGAGTTGGTATTAGCACAAGGCCCAGGAGCGAAGAGTTTAACTTCTCCATGTCTGGGGACCGTTCCTTGAGTTTTCAGCAAGTGCCTGCTATTAAAATCCTTGTGCTGTAAATAGTCCAAAATCAACTATAATTTTAGCCTGTGACTCAAGCAGAATTAAAAAAAAAAAACAACAAAACCCACCACAAAAACATCTTAAAGGCAAAACAAAAGATGCTTCACTTTCATTTCTGAGTTACAAAGCAGCTGAGACTGGAGTGGGGGAAGGGACACTAATTCACCTACAGAAGTAATGAATGAGGCAGTAGCTTATATTTCATGAGTTTTAAACATATTGGCCATGAAACTCTAGGGGATACAGTGTCCCATGCATCCTGGCATTTTCCATCACTGGAAGAGTCCAGCCTAACATTTAAAAATTAGAGGATGGTGTTTGCATGGGATAATAGTTTAATCTTTTTAACAATGGAACTGCCTGGCTGGCAGTGGTGGGGAGGATTAGGTATTAAGATGCAGTTTTATGAATGGGGACAATCAGTCAAAGCTGTCAGGATGGTTTTGTTGGGATTATCAAAGTAATATCCAGAAGTGAAGGTGTTCGTAGGAAACCAGATGCCAGACGCAGCAGGGCTTTGCCTTGCAGCAATTAGCAAACAGGTGAAGATTCATTATAAAAGAAACTCGCCCTGTGCAGACACAGACACAAAAATATTTGCAAACAGAAATTAAAAAGGCAAAATAGACTGTCCTAATGTCACTTTTAGAAAGCATCCAGTACAGATCTCCCACTTGTCCCAGTCCCCCTGGCCACCCTAACCCATGCTGAGTATTTACCCCAACATAAACCCATTAAAAGTGGTGCCCTGTGAGTTAATGAACACCACACCAGGACATGTTGAGCTGCTTCCACCTGCACAGGATTCACACTTGGGCAGTGAAGTGCCCAGGCTGTAGTGTCACGTTTGCCTCCATACCTGCTCCTCCCCTGAGTGAATTTGCTTGGAAGGGGCTGTGCAGTCTCAGCTGAGACACAGCCACACCAGGATGAGGTGGACTCTGATGTTAATCTCTGACTTGTGTCCCCTGGAGCAGTTCCTGAAGCAGGCTTCCCTCCGTTCAGCTCAAAGACACCACACTTGTCTGAGTGCACGCTGATCTTTCAGAACACTTAGGGGAAAATAAACCCAGCACAGATGGCACAAAAGGGATATTCTCAGTTGCCTCCATTCCCAACACTGCAGCAAAACTAGAAACACACGAGCAGGTGAAGTCAGAGCACACAGGCAGACACTGTCTGTCATCAGCACAGCACAAATGGCCCCTACTATTAAGAGCACAGGCTCTGTCTGGTTCTGGCATCATTCATTTCTGATAGCTGCTGCCATGCAAGATGCTGTAGGTGAAACTAAACCTGGAAAACCATCACAATATATCACTTTTATCCCAATATCTGAAGTGAAAAGTATGCTTATGCTGGAATGTGACAATTTAAGTGTTGTTCCTGTCAATCTCCAAAAGCATTTGCAGTCACATTGAGCTGCCCAAACTTCTTTACTCCATTTGAAAATTTATGAGTAATAAAAACAGTGTTAGATGAAGAGCAGAAGGGACAGGTGATGCTGAAATGAATTAACATGTGAAGTCCTGGAGACTTCTCTGTACCTCCTCACCTTGCAAGCACCTGTCCCTTGTAATATTTTGATATATGTGGTCTTGGTTCAGAAGAACAGAGGCAAGTGGAAAGAGCAGGAAAAATGTGATGTCTGAGCATGTCTGTGTCTAAACAGTGTGAAACACTGGGGTGGCAGCAGGGAAAAGAAGAGGTTTAGATCCCTGGGGGTTCCCCAGTGACCTGCAAAGCCTCTCCTGCGTGATGGTGGTAACCAAACAATTCCCATTCCGTGGGGGAACGACTTGTCCTTCCCTCCCCAGTGCCTCGATCAGAGAGCACACTGTGTTCACAGCCTGTGCACTCCCATCCCCACACACCCTTTTTCCATGTGGGAAGCCTGAGGGCGGCCAAACAAAGGGATTTTTCAAATTTCATGTGCTGTAAGTGCCACAGCTACAAACAAGATGAAAACAGGACCCAGCCTCTGTCTCCTCTCCAAACGCACTCCTGCAGAGGCACTGCCTGTGCCAGCCCAGTTGCACGTCCTTTATCTCTGCAGACAGGGTCCTCAGCTCCCCATTCAGCCTGGTCCACCCAGCACAGGATTTAGTTAATCATACACAGCGAGAACACAGCCCTCTTTGTCAGAGCCCCGCCAGTGTAAAAGCCTCTTCAGGGAAGGGGTGGGCATCACTTGAAATTATGACACTAACGAGGGTCAAACACTCCTTGTTTCCCTTCCATTAGTGCCATTGAGCCTGTGCACCGCAGTGGGAAACCTGCATCTGCCTCTGGGCACCGAGCAGGGCAGTGCCCACAGAGGGGACCCTCACCACGATGCCAGGGCTGGGCTCCCAGCACAGGCAGGCTGGAAGCGTGGGCTTGTGGCCAAGCCAACCGTGGCTCTGCCTCCCTTCTCCAGCCAGGAACACCTGGGCATGGCACCAGAAGCCTGGGAGAGGGCTACTGGCCCACCAGTCACTCCCAGTGCACTTGTCTTGGAGGGAAATGCATGTCACCAATGCTGCTGTCACTGAAGCCACCGGTTGTCACTGGTGCCTTGGGTGTATTAAAATCTGTATCCACATGTGCCTGGCAGCACCCCTCCAGCACAGAAGGGATGGAGCAATTTGGATTTTCCAAATGTTTGGCTTTCTGTCTTGAAACCTGCAGTGTTCTTTCATTCCTTGCCTTCCCACTGCACTTATGGCCTCTGTTCTTTTGGGATGGGGCTTAAATCCTTCATTAACAGAGCAGGGCTGGACGCAAACTCCACCAACCTCTCCTCAACCAACTACACCGTGACATCTCAGCTCCTTTGCTCAATATCTTCTTGAAAACTTAATTATTTTGCCTGCTAAAGTGCAGTAACTCAAGCAACAGTTTCTAGAAGTGCCTACCTTGGGACTGAATCTCAAAACAGCCCAAATCACTCCACAGACGCTCCCCACATTTCTTGTGTTCAATCACAAAGCTTATGGGGAAAGCCCAAGTTGTGGTGGCCTGAGGCAAAGCCAGAGTGGACACGATGACACCAGAGTTGTGTAACACTCCCAGAATGGTGTTTGCAAACTCAAAAACGAGGACTGAGCTTATGTTGGCGTGGGCTGGTAACTGACCACAGGCTGCCCTGTGTGGGCCGACCCACTGTCATCCCAGGACCTACAGCAGCCAGAAGAAATGTGCGTGGGCAGAATTCCTGCATCCACAACTGGCCTCAAAAATCAGATAATACCATGGGAAAATACAGGGATGAGCCCTGGGGAAGCAATCCTGTATCCTCAACAGCCTTCTTGAGAGTGGCTCTAAAGCAGTCACCACTGCACGTAATGCCACTGGGTTCCTGTAGCTGCAGCAAATGCTGAATGATTGGAGAGCTGAATCCCAAGCACACTGCCTGGATCTGAGCAATTAGAGAGAAAAAGAAATATATTCTACCAGCCAACTGTTTAATTATCGAGGGTATTAAGCACAGCGTGCAGCCAATAGCAAAGCTTTGGATTTTCAGGACAAGCCTTTCTCCCTGCTCTGTTTGTTGGAAAGAATCAGAGAAATAACGGGATCACGACTCGTTCCCATCAGTGCCAGTGGGGTGAGATGGAAATGCCACTGTTCTGGGTACAGGCTCTTTGCTGTGCTCCCAAGGGAAAGGAGGGGACTTTTAAGAATCGGGCAAGATTCCCATTGTGGAGAGAATTCCCTCGGTAGGTTTGCACTGCCCTGTTACCATAGTTGGCTTTCTGTTATCTGCCTGAGCCCCGGGGTGTGCAGAGCAGAGGTTCTGCTGGTGTGGAAGAGGGCAGAGCTGAGCCCTGTGAGATCTGGGGGATCTCACACTCGTCTGGCACTGGAAGCTCTCCAGGGAGATAGTGCTGTCACTGACCATGAGCCCCCTAGCACTGCTGACACAGCATTTCTTTTCAAATGTGAACAGTTGTTCATGGTCCAAGAAAGCATTTCACACTGCCCAGCCCAAACATTTAAAAAAAAAATCCCCTTCCTCTCCCTGAGTCTTGTTTAAGAACCTCAATTTCATTTCCATTAAGTTAATGAAATTTAGTGATTGTTATCTTCATTTTGCTTTCTGGACTGTCTTTGGAGTGTATCTCAAGTTTTTCCCCACAGATTTCATGAGCAGAAATGTAGATTTTTTTTTTTTAAATGCAAGTGGAAAAGGAAGCTAGAAGTAAAACATCTGATATTGCAAGACATGATAAAATCACGGGAGCTGGCAGAGCTGGCAGGCTGCCCTCTCCTCCTCCAGCCCTGGCCTATGTCCCTTTGTGAATTGGCCTTTGTTTGCTACAGATTCACTCTAGCGGTTTCTCACACCAGAAATTGAGCCCTATTTTATCCAAACCTGGCCCAGAGGGCCTTTGGCTCACAGCCAGAACATACAGAGCATTTCTTTTTATTTGCTCTTCTTTTCTCAGTCTCTCTCCCTGCAGGGTACTGTTATTATTATTTATTTTTTTTTTTAAATCTTTCATTTTACTGATTAAAGTGCTTACACTCCTGTTGATACATTTGTTTTGTGGTGCCTTTGGGGTCACAAGGAAACACAAATTATTCTGGATTGAAAGCGAACTGGGAAAAGCTGAGGAGAAAACCGGGATACTATCAGGCATTCCTTTGGTACTGACACATGGGCACTGATATCAGCCTGGTGATGATGCAGGGCTGGGGGAAGAAAGGGCATTTGGATGAAATGAGCCGCGATGTGACTGTGGAAGACTGAGGGAACAGGCTGTTATCAGCAGGGCCGTGCCAGAGGCTGTGCTGTGTGTGCTGGGACAGGGCTCCTGTCACAGCTCCGCAGCAGAGCGGGGACATCGCGGCGCAGGGACTCAGCCAGGCTGTCCCCTGAGCCCACCACTGCCATTCCCCTCTGTGCCACAGCTTTGAAATGACAGGGAAATAGCACCCAGTGGGCTGGTGTCAGCACAAGCCTTGCACTCCAGGAGGCAGACACATGCCTGACACCAGGACCAGCCCCTCCAGAGCTCTGCCAGATGTAACACCTTCATCTGGACCCAGGTCTGGGCCAACCCTCTTGTCCTACCTGGACATGTCCATGCTGCAAGTTGCTTCCCACAGGGCTGCTCCTCTCCTGCTGCAGATCCTTGGTTTCTTGGCTGTGCTCCCAGGGCGCTTCCAGGCTGCTGGTGCACATCACCCCCTTCCCAGGGCAGGCAGGAGCCCTGTGCTGGTGCCCTGAGAATTAAGGAAACATCAGGTGAGGAATCTCTAAGTGGAGACTGGCTGAGCAAAGCTAAACCTGCCCTCTCAGCTGGGTATAAATGTAAGTGGCTTCAACAAGGGATGAAAATCTGCATCTGAGAGACAATGAATTCTGCCCCTCATTCAAATGTGGAGGTCTGAGACCAGAGACTTTCTGGGCAGTTCACAGAGGCTGCCACCTTCCTAATTCACAAGGTCTGGGGAAAGCAGTGCCTGTGGGGTCAGGAGCATCTCAGAGGTCACTGACTGTCCCCTGCACACTCCATGCCAGCATCTGTGTCCCTCAGGGATGTTCCAGCACCTTGCTCTGCCTCTGGCCTCTCTCTCTGGCTCTGGTTGGTCTCAGAGACCACAGGACATAGGGCGAAATCTCTAACGGGGGAGAATGACCAGAATCAAATGGGGAAATATTAGAGGATTGTAGGACTAAAAAAAGTTTTCTTGACATCTTACAGATTTTCCTTGCCATCCTTATCTGCTCAGTTCCTTTTTCATATCTGGTTTCCATTTCCACCTTTAAATTCTCTTTCCTGATCCTGGAGATCTGACTGTGTGCAGGCTGTTTCCAACAGATAGCTAGCTTCCCCCTAACCCTAACTGAGCCCTTTCCCTTCCTTCTGTCCCACCTGTGAGAAGAAACCTTGTGCAATTGTCTGGTTTTTCCCCTCCAAGGGCTGTCTGCCTTCGTCTGATAAGACCTGAACCCTGTAAACATTTGCTGAAAAGCACAGAAAAAATAACTGCATCTACAACGACCTCAAGCATGTTAGAGAACAGCATCTTTATCCAAATCTGGAGTCGACTGTCTTCTTAAATCAATTTAAACTGAAATAAGATCCATTCCTCCCTCGTGCCCTATGCAAAAGTCAGCTGTAATCACAGGACACTCAGTCTTGCCCAGGCTGGAGACCAGAATGTGCCTCTGACACAGCACCGGGCAATTTATCACAGGAGATTACACTCGAGGGTGCTCATGTGACTGGGATTTAACAGTCAATTAAATAACACCAACACTTCTAACAAAGGAGCTGGGATTAAGGAAGGACTCCAAAATTACTCCTTTTCCTTCCCGACTCTGATGCCAGCCTTGGGAATCTCCCCGTTATTAACCCAGATGTTCAATTAAGGCTGACCGGAACAAATAAAATTGTTCAGAAATGTCACTACAATGGAGTCAGACGGTCAGGTCTGCCCCTGAGGCGGTTTGTAGGAAGCTGTCCCGTGCCTTGGGCTTTATCAAAAGGATTCCAGCCACGTATTCAGTGCAAGTGATTGTGCTGCTGCTGCTCAGGTCATTTCTAAGGAGCAGACAGGGAAGTGCTGCTTCTTTTCAGGATGAACCAGTGCCAGACAGGGCAGATGCACACGGTGCTGCTGGTTCAAAAGGACACATCCAGCTGCCCACGCATTTACAAAGAACACGTGGCAGTGCAGGGCTTGCATAGATCTCAGTGCCTGGGCCCCACAGAGCACAGAAACACACAAACTTCTCCCTTCCCCATCCCTTCCAGCAGGCAGCAGTGCCTTCCTCCAGATCTCAGTGCGGCTTTCCTTGAAATTCCCCCCAAGTCATGAGCACTGAGCACCTCAGTCTTGCCAGATGCTCCCTCCTTCCTCTCCCACTGCTCCTGCAGTTACCCTGCTTTATCCCTCCTTGCAAGCAGACCCACTCCAGATGCTCAGGTATCTCCTGCTCGGGCGGCATCAGCTCCAGTTCTGTGGTTCTCTGCTCTTTATCTGACTACCAAACCACTCTGTCTCTCCTCACACCTCACCTCTTGTTAGGATCCATCTGCCCTCCCTGCCTGGCCAGGAGAGAGGGTTGCACTCAGCTGTGGAACATCTCCTGCACCTTGTGCAGCACATTCCAAACCACTGCAGGAACACACACACAGGACCATGGGCTGAGCAGCTCCTTTCAGGACAGTGAGAAGAGCTGGCTGCTGTATTCACCTTTCACTAACCACCAAACATTTGCATCTGCTCCTATCTTCCAGTGACTTCTTACAACAGTAAAGGAAAAAAAAAAAAGTTTGTGGCACTATTTTCTCATGTTATCAATTTCTTCCCCTAAAGAAGAAATTCCCTTCCCAGAGCTGTTCTTTGGGAATGCCTCTTTGCATTATGTCACCCCTGGAGCCAGAGCTGCTGCAGCACCGGGTCTCAGCACACCACTGCCCTTCTGCTTGGGCACAGGCAGCTTATTTCGAAGTTACCTGATAAATAGAAGGACACAGCTTTTGTGACCCAAGTTTCTTCACCACAAAGGTCAGGAAGGGGCTGGTACACTCTTGTGAAGGTAGCCAAGGTGCTGAACTTTTTCACATGGCAGAAGAAACAACCTTCCCCGTTCCATACTCTCTCTCTCTCTCCCATGAGGTAAGTCCAGAGTTTTGTTTTATAGGTTCCTCTAAAACATCAGAGTTGTTCCCAGGATCCTGTTCTGGACAATTCGTCCCAGCAGTGTATGACATGGTATTTTCCTAAATGAGTATTTTATGAGGTCACTTCATCTGGTCCTTGTTCTGCGAGGTCATTCAAAAGCCACAACACTGGAGACAAAATCCCCTTATGCTCTTTTTGGTGTATTGGAAACTACAAAAGTGTTTGCTGGAAGAGACAAGATGTGGCTGAAATAAATCCACAGAATTTCCCCTAAGAGTTGCTAGAATAATAGCAAGGTCATGACACCCTCTCACTCCTCATAATTGCTGCAGCACATCCTAAAAGGGGTGGCTGACCATAATACAAATATTTTTTTTCATGTAGCAGGAAGGAGTTGCTGAGAAATCACTTGGAGCACGTGAGTGCCACCCTGGTATTTTACTCGGGACCAACTCTTTGACAGGTTGCTCATTTTCTCACGTCTACATCATTCTTTAACACCAAATCCATACCTTTCCATGACAAAGCTGTGGGATTTTTTTCCAAACAGTAAATGTGTATTTTCTGCCTTGTTTTTATTAGGATGCAGTACCTAAAAAAAAAATTTTAAAAATGCTTGAGGTAAAACTAGAATTAAGAGACAAGACCGTGGTGTGGTCTTGTCTCCTCCTCAAGTAATCTTCATCTGCAGTGGCAGTGATGACACCAGAAGGGTGACAGTGACCAGAGAAGATGGTGTTATCCCTGTGTTTGTGCTTCACAAAGGGTGGGGCTATCAGGTGACTATTTACAATTCCCAGGAGAGACACTGAGGCTGTGTCTTAACTGAAGACTTCATATTCCACCAGACACTCAAAACTCAGACCCAAAAGCCAACATTTAAACAAGCTCCATACTTCTGGCATGTTGTTTTTGCCAGTATTTGCTGCTTCAATCACAAGTGACAGCCAAACAGTAATTTGGGCTGTTTATTAGAACAGCAACATGTTCTGCTCCTGCTAAGGCCACAGAGATACTCAGAATTAGCAGTCCCACAAAGGTTTTCCAGGAAGTGGTGGCTTCTGGGAACCTGAAGGATGGAATGGAAATCACTGATTGGAACGAGAAGCTGTAGATCCCTTGAGGGGACACACAGAGCAGCACGGGATGCTGCTGACACTGTTTAAATTGGGTGGATTTATGAGCTTTTCTGATAAGAACTGTTATCTGGGGCTGGAATCAGTCACTGCCCCCTTTGCTGGAATTTTCTCTTGGTTTGTTCTGTTCCCAACCCTGAGCACTTCTGGAGAGTGTCGTGGTTGTCTCTTGCAAATTCATGCAGATGGGAGTCTAAGGCTGATGGTGTCCTGTGAATTTGCATTAAAGGCTGCACTGACCTTCGAGATCCAGGGGGTCTTTAGGCTGGGCCAGAGCAGTAGGAGCAGCCATGGCAGCTCCAGCTCTGTGCCTTGGGCTGGGTTGACAGCGACCAGTCCTTGGTGGGATTCACACTCCTGGCTCCCAGCTACTGACACCAGAAAGGGGTGACGGAGAGCAGGCTCCCCACGGAGAGCAGGCTCCCCACGAGCACTGCATTTTGCATTTCAGAGTCTCCAAATACCAGAGGCATTATCTCAAGCTGCAGAGCATTGTAAATCAGAGTTAATTCTTTCCAGCAGTCAGCTTTGATATGGCCCTCCCTCTCATTACCCACTCCCTAAAGGAAGAAAGAACACTTTAAGGGTCCTGCCCCTATAAATGTTCCTGGATTCAGAAAGGCAAAAATGACACTATTTTATTTAAATGTCCAGAAAATTGGTGGTGTAAAATTCCCCTCCTGGATAGAGGATAAAACCAGAGGTTAAAATAGTAAATTAGCACACCTACCTTCAGCTCAGCTCCACTGAGTTCAGTGCAGATCTTTAAAGTTTATCCTCCTTGTATAAGTTATTTAGAGAACGATGCCACCTTATACTGCATTTTCTGAGCACTCCTTACATTGATTTAAAACTTCCTATTGTTTTAATCACATTCAGTTGAGAGATGGGTAAATTCTAATACAGGATGTAGCAGTTGACAAGTCTTCCTTGAAACAAATATCACTGCTGGAAGCAGGAATGAGTCTCCTGAGCCTTGGTCCCAGTGCTGTAGTTTTTTGGAATGCCTGTGATGCACACTTAATGGGAAGCACTAGGAACAGTTCCCTGCTCTGCAGAGGCAAACAGAACTTTTTTTCTCTTTCATTTTAAAGGCACAGAAAGCAGTGAAGGCTGAGTAAGAGAGCAGGCATGAGCCACAAGGTGTCCGATCAAATGACATCGTTTGAGATTTTTACGTAACCATATGGAAAGCTGTGGTAGGTGTATGAGACTTTCCTGGATATTTGAAGTTTCCAGGGAATTTTGACGTGCAGCAGTGAGTCAGCACTGTTTCAGCTGAGGCAAGGATTAACCTTCCTGTCACAACAGTCTCAAACAAGATTGAAAAAGCAAAACCACAGAGATAGGTGACAATGCATTTTGGGAAACAAAAGATCTGCACCTGGGGCCTTAAGACCCAAGCAGATCTGTTATCAACCATTCAGCCAAGATCAGAAGTGAGCACTGGCCACAGTGTCACTGGCAGACAGGTACACTGCCACCTGTCCCACACCTGCAGAGCCTCCTGTTCCCTAGACAAGCCCAGCATTTGGAAGAAGATCAGAAAAATCACCTAAAATTCCCTCCCTTTAACCTGAAAGGGGTTCATCCCTCCTGTGATCACACTTGTATCACTCGCCAGGAAGATGACTGCTGAGATGTTAATTCCCTCTGTAATCAGAAGACCCAAAGTTTGGCTCTGTTATCTTTGCAGGAGGATGCAGGCTCTCCAAAGGCAGTGCTGTGTCAGGATGTGCTGGGTTCCCCCAAAGATCTATGAGCTCTGGGCACTGTGATCAAGCTCCCTCTCAGGTAATACACATCACAGCCTGAAAGCTGCTCCCTCAGCCTCCCTTTGTAGCCCATGCTTTAATCAGCACCATCTGGGATTAGCTTCCTTTTATTTACTTATTTTTGGGTACAGGCACTCTTAGATCCTCAGATTTTGGTCAGCCTGCCTGGAAACTCTTCCAAGTTTGAGATTACCAGCTCATGTACTGAAGGCTGGGATAAGAGTCCCAGGCACTTGAGAGCAGACACAAGACAGGAGCAGAAGTGACCCATCAGGAGACACTGAACTCAGCTGCAGCATCCACTTTTAAAGGTTATTTTCTCAGCACAGCTGGCTTGGGGGCTGTACTGTCACACATCCACGCTTGGCTGAGTGATCCAGCACAAATGACCCCATTTTCCCAGGAATGCAGCGGGAGTTTGCTGCGAGCATGGCTCCATTGGTCAGAACAGAAATCAGGCATGTAAATCCCTTTCTTTTAGCCTCAAACTGGTCAAAGGGAGAATTAAATCCCCAACCTTTCTAGCCCTTGTAGGGGAAAGAACTGAATGAAGCAGGGACAAGCAGCAAGTAATGATCTCCACCACCTCCCCTGTGCACTACCCAATTTATTTTGAAGTGCTATTTTTGTTCAGCCTCAGACATTTGAAACATTTTGCCTGGAGCGTGAAATATCACATTTCCCAGCTCGATGAGCAACCCTCACAGAGTTGTGTTAAACACTTCATGAAAACAATGTTCTGTGAGATAAAACATGGGGTATTTTAGCATTTTTGCTCAACCTGACTTACCTGACAGACTTGCAGCTCATGAGAAGGTGACAGCCTGAGTGACTTCACATCAGGGACCCAGTGCATTGTATTTTGGTATTGATGGATGGATCAAGGTGCTGGTCTGGTCTCTGGTGCCCTGTGGAAACAGCAAAAAGATTATTGTGTTTAGAGCCAGATAAGCAACACCTCAATTTTGATGGATGTGATATGTCTCAGCACACAGCTTATAGCTGGCTCACCAAAATACATGTGTGACTCTCACTTCCCTCCCTGCAGGACCCCCCAGCTAACACCCCACAAGCCTTGGCTCCCTGCACAAGGATTGTCCTCCATCCTCTTGGAAGAGCACCTGAATTAACAGATAATCTATGTACAGCTCTGGCCTCCCATAATCTGCAGCCTAATCCTGGTGCTATCAATCCAGTTCTGTTTTAATAGGCAATACATGGATTTTCCTGTTTTGCTCACGATGGTTATTGGTGAGTGACCTCCCTGCTGTCACCCGTGTGCTTTCCCACCCTATTTTCTGCCCTGTTGTGGAGGGGGAGTGTGGGGCAGCTGGGTGGGCACTGGCAGCTGCCCGTGGTCAGCTCAGGACTGCAAACAGCAGCCAAAGGGACCCCAATCCTCAGCAGAACAGGCACATTCCTGCTCTTCTCCATGGTCCCAGTCCTGTAGGAAAAAACCATGGAACAGGATTTGTTAACAAATTTGTTAAGTTTGCTCATTTGTTAACACGCCCAGGTGTGTACATTGAAAATACACTTGGTTCAGCCTGGGTGTGTACATTGAAAATACACTTGGTTCAGCCTGGTCACAGTAGTTATACTCACTATCAGCTATCTGAAAACAGATGTTAAAATAAAACACTTTCCATCATAATTTATTAAAAACATAAATCCCACATTGACCTTATAAATTGTTCTTAATTCTTAAAATCTCAGTACGTGCACTTCCTGTTGAGGATTTAGCCAAGCAGAACTCCTGTCTGATATTAAACAATAGTGTGTTTCCCAGTAGGAAAAAAAAAAAAAGCCTAATTAGTTTTCTTTGGTTTTTTCCATGGCTGATTAGTCCAACATACAAACAGGGACGCTGCCTCCCTTGGGATGCCTCAACACAAACAGCCATAAATGAATTCACTAAAATCAAAACCTCCCTTAACCTGCTCAAAATAATATTTGTAGCAGAGGTGTTTTTATCTCTGTGTTTTACTCAGAGTGACAGCAATCGAACAAAACAGGAGCTGGGAATAGACAGCTCTCCATAACATCCAACTGGGAAACAAAACTGCTGCCAAATCCAGTGGAACTGGATTACCTCAGTCCTCTAGGTAGGCTTTCAGCAGCCTCCAGCATCAGCAAGTGCTTTGGGAGAATAAATGATCTCCCACAGAGCTGTCCCAGGTTCCCTTCTGGGGGGAACCCTGGTGAGACAGCGCTAAATGCTCCTCTGGAGCCTGACGGACACACACGGAGCCAAAGGACACCCTTGGCCTTCTTTACCCCTTCCCTGAGTCAGTCTCTGTGCAGAGACCCACGAGCAGTGCCAGGGGAGCACTTTTGTTGCCTGGTGTCCCCTGCCAGCCCTGGCAGGGCTGTGCCCGTTTGGCAGCTGGAGCAGGGGAGGTGTTACCAAAGCTGCTCTGTGCCCGCAGCAGCAGCAGTGACCTCCTGACCCCGGGGCTCTGCCCACAACAGGCTCACAGCTCACACCCACTAAAGCAGCTTCTCAGCACCGTGTAGCTCATTAGAAGAATGCCAAGGCTTAAAAAGAAAAATCAGTATTATGAGACATTTACAAGCTCCTACCAAAGCCCCCAGGTGTTTTCAGGAGTTTCAGGCTCTTGGCTGAGCAGCAAAATTTTGGCCAAAGACACTAAAATAGCCCCAGTTAAATCAGATGTCTTTGGGATGCCACTGCCAAGTCCTCGTAAGTAACAGCAAAGAATTTCACGACTTGGTGCAATGTAACCATGTAAGGGCAACTCTGTCCATCTTGTACAGTACGAGTACAGTTCATTCCCTTTCATGGCTCTCGAACATCTGAACTATTCCTGTTCCAGGAAAACAAAGAACATTTTACATCACAATACCAGAAAATGCAACTGAAACTGGATTTTTTAAAGGGACACATGTCCCCCCTTGATCAGATTCTGCAGAAATTTTGGTAGAATTCAAGTGCAGTCCTGCTGATGACAATGGTGTGAACTCAGGAAGCCTTCAGCACAGCACTAATCCATTCCCAACTGAACTGTTTCAATATATGGCACCATTAACATTTCATATTTTGACAAGAAATTAACAAGAGAATAATTTGCTTCAATTTTTTAAAATTCCAAAAACCAAATGGCAACGATCAGTATTACAAAACACAGAACATTTTACATTACAACATAATCCTTAAATACTCAAACCAGAAGTGTAAATTTGGGTCAGCTGAATGCTAATGGGGTTGTACTGCTTAAAAAGACATCTGAGAGGCCTCAAGTTCATCTTGAACTTTTAAGCTGTCAGTTCACTGTGCCTTATGGAGGAATTCCACTGAAATCCACATGGATGAACAGAATCTCAGGGGATTAGGAACAAGTCAACAATATTTAAACTCTTTGGTAAACCAGGCATTTATCAGCAGTAAACAGTTAAGGGTTTTATTTAAAGTTCTACCCTAATGCCAGGGCAGAAGCAGCTAATTTAAGATATGTCAGAAAAAAATATCAAGTCCAATTAAAACTTATCTCCTCTCACTGTGTACAAAGGAAAATAATAAGGATTGGACATAAGCCAAGCTGAAATCTCTCTGGTTTGGAGACTGTATTTGTCTTTCCAGAAACAGTTTTCACAGATTTATCTGCTGGAAAAATGAATTATTTCTGTGAGAATCACAACCACATTGTCATCCCTCCTCCCTCTTTTTTAATCCATCTTTCATGGTTAACTTCGGTGTCAAAAAAAAAAAACCAAACCCAGCTCAAAAATAAAGTATGGATTAACATTTCCCCCCTGATTTTAGCATTTAAAAGGTTTCTCTCGTGCTTTATGTATTATTAAGTTCAACGTGAACCATTTTTTGGCTTTTTAGCTGAGTTCTTCCCTACTTGCAACATCCAGGAATTTATCTTTTAAAAGTTCTATCACCTCAGAGTAGTAGTAAATTCAAGTGTTATCAGTGGGAAGGGAGACTGTGCAGCCAAAGATGTTCCAGGTTATGGCTCTACTAAAATGGGCTCACAGCCTGTTGAGTTCTGTCTTCTCTGCTGAAACTGCTCCTGAAATAAAGGTTTAGTTATGTAATTCATTGTATCTATACAGCAGCTTACACTCTAAATCCTAATTTATGATTTGCAAAAAAAACTTATTAATTACAAAACAACCCCTACACCACACAGTAATTACACATGAACTGATCTGTTCTGCTTCGACTCAAAGGTATCCACGGTGCCAAAACAGGATCTTTGACATGTCTGAGAAGTACAGATAAGGAGAAAGATACCACACTTGGGCAGTTCAGCCATTCTCCTTAGTCCAGAGACAGCAGCATCCCTGCTCCAGGCTGTCCTGAGAGAGGCCTGAGCCTTGTTTCCCACACCCACAGTAACTTGCAAACAAGTCAGAAATAAAGCACATGGTAACCCCCTCTCAAAGGTGACAGCTTGCAGCATAAACAGGAAAGCATCACCAAACAGCCTCTGTCACTTGGAAGAGTTCTGGGAGGGCCTGTGCAGAGATTTGAGTGTGGAGAACTGCAAATGCTAACCCAGAGATGATCACCAGCAGGAACAGTGTGATGTGGATGTAACCTCCCAGTAATGCTTGAGAAGGTGCAGATCAGGACAGTCCCTGGGGAGCTGGGGGTGTTACAGAACTGGTAAAATGCAGCTGACAAAGCAAATTTGCCATACAAGTCATACCCTATTAGCTTATTTTAAACCCAAACCCATATATGACATTCTATTTAAGTGATAATCAAAAAATGACAAATAAACCTGCTGTGAGCAAACAAAATCTACCAACACAAAAGCAGCACATGAAAGAGAGTCCCTTTCCTGTATCCCAACAAGAAGAATCCCCTCAGCTTTTCCAGTGAAAAAGCAGCAAGCTCACTTAGACTGTTACATTGCAAGTGTTCCATCACAGATGCACAACTTATTAAATCTGGAAAAGAACAATGACAGTGAATGCGAGAAAGAAGTGGAACTGCTTGAATTTCAACTCTGGCATTGCTTTACAAGCTGATTTGTTTAAAGAATTCACAATCAGAATCTGTGTATTTTTAAGACATATTTCTAAGTCTTTTAACACTAACTATAATAAACCCACCCATGTTTATGAGTTGAACAAAAGACACAACACAACATAGTTTTGAACTGTTTATTTCACATGTTCCATACCGCAGTTCCCTCAGTTAAAAGTTCCTAGAAGAAAATGAAATAAACACAGTTACAAATCAGTTTGCTTCAACAGCCCAAGTAAATATCTTTGACCAACTGTGCAATCATCCTATAAACACAATGTACAGATTGTCATCATAAAGCTGGATTTGGGAATGGAAGCTCCCCCTGGAAGAGTTGGAGGATAAGGTAAACAAACGTACTTGGAAACAATTCCATCATTTTTCGCCAGACGCAAAATGGAGTCATCTGATTCACCCTGTAAAAAGAAAGAAGAAAATATCCTCAAGTGTCCAAATAATTGCTGACACATGTGGAAGAGAGGCAGCTGCTGCAGTTAGTGTAGATCAGTGTTTTCAAAATAAACTGTTAATTCTTGGTCATCCTTAAGATATGGCTTTAACTTGCTAAAAATATACATTTGCATTAACAACATGTATTTATGGATAAGTGGACTTGTGATGAACTCCTCCCAACAGCTTTAAGTCATGGTAGTATCATCTCCATTATATACAACAGATAAAAGCCAGGACTAGTACCTTGGTACATTTTTAAAAGAAAGAAAATCTCTTGCATCCTTCATAGATTTGAAAAATGATAAACATCTCCAGAAGAAATTGATTATTCCAAGTTAATCCGAGGCCCTAGCACAGGTTGCCCAGAAAAGCTGTGGCTGCCCAATGCCTGGAAGTGTTCCAGGCCAGGCTGGACAGGGCTTGGAGCAACCTGGGACAGTGGAAGGTGTCCCTGCCCATGGCAGGGGGTGGAACTGGATGATCTTTAAGGTCCCTTCCAACCCAAACCTTTCTGTAATTCTATGAATTTGTTCACATCTTCACTCTGCCTTCATTACCCCCAAAAACCACTGTGAAAACACACTTCACACTGTGTTTTCAGGGCCAAACACACACCCAATTAATCACTAATGAAGAGAGAAAGCAGCCCAGCAATTCTGCAGGGCAGGGGGGCACTCACCATTCTCCGGATGGGGCCGCAGATGGCGTAAGTCTTGAACTGGCCGTTCACTCTGCCTGTCACCTTGTCCACCTGCAACCACAGGAGAGCTGCTCACACACATTCTTACAAAGTTCTGTGCTCTCACACCACACTTGCCAAGCACCCGAAGTTAAAAACTGCAGAAAAAACACCTGCAGTATTGAAAAAATGAACTACAAAATATCAAGGCAAATACTGAAGTTGGAAAGTCAACTACAACAATCTCATCACAGCAAATTTATGGTTCATTACATAGTGCAGCCATAAAATTAAGTGGATCACACAGATTGACAAGAAATGGTAGCTAAAAGAAAAAACTATTTGAGTTCTGAACAAATGGAAAAACTCAATGTAAAGTTTATTTGTGGATTTTCCTGCCTTTACTACTTTTTTTGTTTCTTTTCACTAAGGCCATATCATGGAAAATTGAACTGAAGGGGGAAGGGGACAGACCTGTTGAGACATAAATTGTCTCACTTTCTCCAGCTGCTGACAAATTTAACATGAGAAAAGACTAAATAATATAAACCATGGAATTAAACAGTGTAGTGAGTTTGTTTCCACGTTCTCCTAATCTTCGATCCTTTGAAAACAAGAAATAGGGATCACTGCAGGAATGAAACAGTGAACAAGAAAAGCATTTACCTTAACAGCTACAGGAAATCAGGAACAGGGTGGTTTTTTAAATGATTTTTTTGGTGAGATATCTTTTGAAAAACTGAGTCTCCTGAGTTATGGGAATGTGGCCTTGTGGTCTCCCATTTAAGAACCAAATCCAGCTCTAGAGGTCATCAGCTACAGGAACATCATGTCCACAAAATTCCTGAAAACTGAATACTAATAAAGAAATGGGAAAAAACCCCAAACCATGCTACAAGGAGCTTAAATTAACTGGAACCCACAGAAGTCAACATCTACTGTGACTTTCTTTACTGAATTACTGAAGAGGCATCACAAGCTGTTTAATTCTGTATCTTTTATCAAAAGTATAAAGGTTTAGCTCTCTCATCACATATTCTGCTAAGAAACTCACCTCAGAAATGTTTATCTGAATGGAAGCATGATCCTTGGCACCAATGATTCGGTTGCTAGCAGAGCTAAGGAATAAAACAAGATACATTTAAACAAAAGGAAACAGACAGTGACAATGAGAAAAAATAGCTAAAAGAACAAATTCTACAGGTCAATTAAAACTGCACAAGAAATTTAGGCAGCAACAGTTTAAGCTTTCAGTACTTAGACGATTAAAATGCAGTTTTAAGTACATTTAAAGTAAATTTTTACTTGGTAGCATCACACTAATTAGCCAATTATCCCTTCACTTGGGTTTTTATGTGCCCAGTTCACCCTTCTACAGTGCATGGGGCAGCACAGGCCTCCAAAACACACAGAATGTTATTTTCTTTCTTAAAATGCAAAAAAAGAGTCACCAAGGTAATTAATAAGATTTGTTTCTATGCCTTTTTTGACTGTGAGCCACTACAGCTGTCAAAGACACTCAGGCTGCAAATACTCAGGAATTGCAGCCTGCGAAACATTTTTCATTTAATCTAATAAAATTCATACAGTTGGCTTATTTTGAGTGACTATTTAAACACACACACACTTAGAGAAAGCGCCTAATTCCATTTACTACAATACCACAATTACATTTATGATGTGCCATCCAGACAACCTGTGGTAACTGAACAGGTTCACTACAACAACCTGCAGCACAGACCATGGAAACACTGGTATGCTACAAACACACATTTATTTTTGACATGAACCATTTAAAGAGGAAATTCTTCCTTGTGAGGGTGGTGAGGCCCTGGCACAGGTTGTCCACAGAAGCTGTGGCTGCTCCATCCCTGGAAATGTCCAAGGCCAGGCTGGATGGGGCTTGGAGCACCCTGGGACAGTGGAAGGTGTCCCTGCCCGTGGCAGGGGAGTGGAACAAGATGAGCTTTAAGGTCCCTTCCCACCTAAACCACTCTGTGATTCCGTGTGCTGTCAGTGCCAGGGTAAGGTGACAGCTTTGGAACAGAAGGTGCAAAGCGTTCTCCTCAACTTTAATCTCTGCTTCACATACTTGACATAAGGCACTTAAAAACACTGAGACAGACAGAAGACTGATTTTTGTTTTCCTCCCCAGATATTCGCTGCTCCAAAAAGCCCCTCTGCACAGCGTGCACGAGCCTCGGGGACGCCTCCGGTCCCGGCCCGGCCCCTCGGCTCCCCGCTCACCATTTCCGAGGGACATAAAGGTCCACGAACTCGCCGGCGTCGTTCTGCATCTCGTCCTGGTCCCTGCTGAGGCACTAAGCAGAAACACCTGGAAGAACCGTGGAATATGGCGAGTTGGAAGGGACCCACAAGGATCATCGAGTCTAAGTCCTGGCCCTGCCCAGACCCCCAACAGCCCCACCCTGTGCACCCCTGGCAGCGCTGTCCGAACGCTCCCAGAGCTCTGGCAGCCTCGGGGCCGTGCCCATCCCCTGGGGAGCCTGGGCAGTGCCCCGCACGTTCTGGGGGAAGAACCTTTCCCCAAAACCCGCCCTGACCCTCCCTGACGCAGCTCCAGCCCTGCCGCTGCCCACAGAGCCCGGAGCTGCCCCTGCCGTGAGGCGATGTCGGAGCGCGGCCAGGCCCACGGGCTGCGCCCTGCGGCCGGGCCCCGCTGCGGAG
>VZTJ01001560.1:2142171-2164421 GCA_013397795.1 Orthonyx spaldingii | reverse complement strand
GCCCCGCTGCGGAGCCGCCCCCGGCCCCAGCATCACTCCTGGGGCCCCAGCACCGCCCCCACCGCCCCCGCCACGGCTCCCTGCGCTCCCACCGCGGCCCCGGCCCCGCCGCCATCGCTCCCACCTCGCGCGCGGCCGGGCGGAAAGGGCGGGGCGGGACCGGACCCGGAAATACGTCACAGCCACCGGAGCGCTTCCGGAACGGCCGCGTGACGTCACCGCGCGGCCATGGCGGCTCCGGGGGAGCCCCGGCCCGCAGGGTCCCCCTGCACCGCGGGCCCCGCTGCGGAGAGAGGACAGGGCCACGCGTGTCCCCCCCTCCAGGGCCAGCCTCTCGTTAGGGAGCGTCCCCGCGCCGCACCCTGAGCGGCCTCTCCGGTGCCGTTCCAACCCCACCTGCTCCGGGGGAGCCTCCCTCGGCACGCTGGGTGATGCGCAGAGGTCCCTCCCGTCCTGAACCCTTCTGCGATTCTACGACCAGAGCACCCCGGAACCCTCACAGAAACCCGAAAGAGCATTCCGAGCTACCGGAGAGGGTCCAGTGGGGATCGCAACGACGATGAGGAGGGGTCTGGAGCATCTCTCTTAGGAGGAGGGGCTGTGGAGGAGGGGGGCCTGTGTAGTCCGGAGAAGACTGAGAGGGGATCTCCTCAATCCATACAAAAAGCTCCAAGGGGTGCTAGAAAACGTTGCCGGACTCTTTTCAGTGGTGCCCAGAGGCAGGACAAGGAGTAGTGGTGGTACCCTAAACCGCAAGAAATTCCACATGAACGCGAGGAAGAATATTCCTCTGAGGGTGGCAGAGCACTGGAACAGCTGCCCAGGGACATCAGGGAGTCTCCCTCTCTGGAGACATTCCCAACCCCCCTGGACACATTCCTGTGTCACCTGCCCCAGCTGACCCTGCCTCAGCAGCGGGATCAGACTGGGTGATCTCCAGCGGGCCCTTCCAACACCACCCACTCTGTTACTCCAAAATGAGACATTTGGTTACAAACCGTGTAACAAAACAGGTTTTATTTCACAGCATCTCAATTTCACAGAAGGAAAAAAAGAAAAAAAAGAACCTCCCCTCCCCCCCAACACAGGCTACAACTCAAATAATGGAGTATGACAAAACCAGAAGAGTTTTTGTTTACAGGAAAATGTATAGGCTCTTCTCAAGAGAGTCCTCCGTGCTGAGCCACCCCAGCAGCACCTTCACAAAGCACCAGACCCCCCCTCCTCGGTGTAAACCCGTTTCTCTTCAGAGCACGAGGAGTTTGGCTGTGCAAACGTAAACCGGCAGATCGGGGTCTGGCTTTGGGTCCCGCGCTGAGTTTCTGAACAGACAAGGAAGGTACTGATAGTCCTTTGCCACACGGTGGCAGCTTTTAGGTGAAAAGAGGGAGATTCCCACACCGGACTGGAAACAGGAAAAGCGGCAGGGAACGCACAGGGAGGTGGGGGCGGGTCCCTGCACAAGGGCTGCTCCTGCACAGACACCCACGTACCCCGGGACAAGCCCCGGGCTCTGGACAGCGTCACCCCAACCCCGAGCTCTGCCAGACAAGGCTGGCACAGCCCTGGCTGCCCTGCGTCATCCTTGGCCCACCGTGCTCCCAGCAGCTTCCCAACTCAAGTGTGTGCCCAAGCCAAGTTCTACAATAACTGTTAGATAGCATTCAGCATTGTGTAATTTAATGCTCCTTTATCCCACATTGTTCTCCTGGAAGAAAACAAAAGCTTGCCGGTTTTATGACGTAAACCTGCGGATCCTGGGAGTGTAATTACAGCCCAAATGGGCACTTCAACTAGAAAACTTCCACTGAATAGAGACTGCAAAGTGTTGCAAACCAAAGTGCGTTTTGTTCCCTCAGATGGTGAGAAAGGAAAGTTAATTTTGTTACAGAAAACTCTTTGTACACTAAATAAAGAAGTTCCCAGAGAAAGACACTTTGAGATTTCATTCATATTAATCAAGCTGTTCTGTGAGAAATGTCTTTGCTCTGTTGTACCTCTGTCCCCTCCACAATGCCCTGGGAAGTGGTGGAGCACCTCAGCTGTCTGCACCACTGCTGGCTAATTTGGAGGCTCGTTACACACGAGATGTTTAGTACATCACTATTTCTGCATGCAAGGACAGTTATATTCAGTAGAAAGTTTAACTAGTAGGCAATTTCTTTAAACCTTTTGCAAGATAACTGGCAAGCTTGTTGTCTAAGCTATTAGCAACCATCTCACTTCTAGAGACTGGAAAGTCCTTCTGTGTCAGAGAAATCACAAGTATATTAAATTTTACACAAAGAATTTGAAGCTACATACAGCTGAACACAGTTACAAAAGATGTGATAGTCACTGTAATTATTATATATGAAAAATACACTTTGAGCCCCACTCAGAGAGGAAGGGGCTCCAGTAAAGTTTGCTGCAATTCTAATGAAGCCAAATTAAATTCAGACAAAACACAGCTGAAGAGCAAAGATTCAGCTTTGGTTTTGGCTACAACCAATATTTAATACAAGGATCAGGAATTTACATTACTTTACATATTAGATAGCAAGTCCCCGACCTCAGCATGAGGTCTAGTAGTTTTTGAGTCAAACTTAAATTACAACTTTCTCAGTCCCAATAACCAAGTGTCAGTTTTGTTCCTTGCAAACGGACCCAGTAACTTGTATCACAATATTGCTTCAGAAAATAAACCCAAGAGCCAATACCACAGAAGGTTCCACATACAATCCACAGTTCATTCCCAACCTGAATACTGTAAAAACAAAGGAAGGAGTAGCCAATGGGCAGAGGAGTTATTTGAGCTCTGTGTGTGCACTAGAGCGCTGCTGGGCACCAGCCAGGAGTGGCTGCTCAGATGTGCAAGAAATGCCAGTTTTATGAGGACATCACAGTGATGCAACGCTTGGAAGAACAGAGAGTAAAAAAAGTAGCGTTTTAAATACCGAGCATGCTTTGTTTCATTGGCTTCCTTTGGCAGCAGTAACTCTACTGGCTTCGTATTTGCTCAGATAAGACCATATATAATACAGTCATACTAAAAAAGGTGCTTATTTCAGGCTACGGAGCAGTGAAACAAATAAAACCCCGAAATGATGCATCTGACAGCAAATTGCTCTCAGTCGAGTGCTCATCTTCCACTCAAGAGTGAATTAGGACGGCAATCACTTCCCAGCTACCTCACTCAATGTGTGGTACTTCATGACAGGTTTTCAAACCACCTTTACTTCTTAAGTAAAATGTACATTTTTAAGGTATCTATAGTAAATAAATTGGAGTAATTTCAATCTCGCTACTTACAGATCATAGAATAGATGCCCTGTATATTATTAGTGCAGATACACTGGAATTGTTTTCCTTGTATGCAAGGCCAATGCAGGTAAAGAATAAGTGGCTATACAAATTCAGGATTCCCCACTAAATAACAGAACTAACTTAAAAAGCACTGGTACCAGACCAGCCAGTTTTAGGCACATCTTTAAAAAAATAAAGTATGCATTTCATTAATGTAAAAATGTGAGAAGGTTCTTAGAAACATCTGAACTTTATGGTGCACTGGAATGGAAGTGATGTTCCTTCAGTTTCAAGGAATACAATAAAAGCTTTAAACAAAAGAAAAGTAAAAGAACCAATACCATAGTATTCTTCCTAGGGAAGAACAGTTTTAGTAAAACCAGGAAGATAAATAAGGAATAATAAGCAGCCACGACAGCTGACTGGTGAATATTTGTGCTTTGAACGTCCAAAAGAAAACAAAAATTCAGTAACTTCTCGTACCATCCCTCAGACTTGGCATCTGTGTCCACAGACCTCGACAGTTCCCAGCACCCTGCAGCCTTCCCAACGAGCTGGAGCTGGCAGCAAGCTGGTGGTACTTCCACCAGCAGCATCCCAAAATGTGATCCCAGCACGGCTGGGTGCCGGCTGGGACGGAGCTTTGGTTAAGATTGCTGTGTGAGCCGTCTGTAGTGAGGTAAAACTTGGTTTTCAGGGAGATACAGAGCCAGTTCCAAAGCTACGAGGACGGTGAATTCGAAACCAATGAGATCCCTTCTGTTGAATCTGAATCTCTCTTCTAGTTTCTATGACAGTGACAACAAAACAAAACAAAGGAGGGGAAAAAGAAACAGTTAATCCAGGTGATTTCAAGGCATTGTTAGACTAAGTCAGTGATGCACGGCCTGAGCTGCATCTTCAGAATCAAAACCAGCTTACCAGCTCAGCTGTGACACCCACACAACAGTTACTGCTTCTCAGGCAAACATATGCAAGTGCAAAAATAACTTTACTGCAGGATCAGTAAGACACTAGCCCGCACCAGGCAGATAGTTTTAATGAATTAAAAAACATAAAGCAAGGAAAAGCCCTAATGAGACAGAAAACTGGCTGAAAGAGCTGGTCTTCAATGCAAGCACGTGCCACTGAAAATCTTGGCTTTAATCCCTGCCTATGAGCTAGGGAGGAGGCTCTGACAAGACCTGGAACAAGGCTCACATTACTTACATCTATTAGGTGTTTAACTTCGTGTTTCCTGAGGTCACTGCTGATCTTGGCTGCGAGCAGAACACAAGCACCAGCACACAGTTTGCGGTTCTGTTTGTTGAGTTTGCCTTGGAGGACGAGCTTCTCAAAGTAAACATAAGCCATGGAGACAGTCACTGGCTCCAGACTGCACTCCTCACTCAGGTTTCTCATCTCTCTCTTTAAACTGGGAATAGGAGAAAGACACCCCCCAGACATGACAGATTTTATTAAATGCTGTAGAGATACTGCAGCACAGCAACTCAGAGGAGCACATGGGCAAGGCTCCTATTTGGAAAACCATGACAAGTATTACCCTAGAGTGGAAAAGCCCAGCTGGCAGCAAGCTGGTGCTGACGCACAAACGGATTTCACCTGGCTGACAACATCCACTGTGGCAGAACAATTCCTCACCTGCCCAAAACACCAGAGCTTAGATCCCTCACTGACACACAGGCTATTGCTGTAGGAGTCCTTCTGGGCTCCCAAACTGGTTTGTGATTCATATCATGAGAGTGAAGCACTGTGACCTACAGAAAACCACATCAGAGCCCTGCAGATGACACAGCTGCTGCAGAGACCTGTCTGCTACACACCTGGTGTAAGAGGCAGGTGTGGGGGGAAGGCAGCCTGCTTTCCACACTTCCCACACAGCCAGCCCTTCACCTCAGCGTTAGGGCAGGCTTGGAGGTGGATGGTTCCTCTCAGGGCTGCCATCCAGGCTGCACTTGCATGATCTCTGCTCTGAACTGCTGCAAAAAGGAGCATGCAGGACTCAGGCTGAACAGACTGCCCAAGCAAACCTCCCCCTGGAGCTGAGCTACACCTGGCCCTGGTGACTCAGCAGAATCGTGTTTAAGCTGGCTATTTCAGCAGGCTCTGATTGCATTCATCTCCCTGTAACACTAGCAAGATTACAGCTCTCTGAAGGTGCAACAGTGCATCTTGCTGAGGAACAACCAGGTGCATTTGCTCAAGGATGAGCAATTCTGTGTGGCCTCCACAAAAGGCTTTTCTTTACCGAGACTCCCCAGATCTAACACTCTTTATCCCACAATCTTGTTAGTGTCTGTGGTCATCAGTGAGTCTGGTAATTGAAAGGCAAAAATAGCCAGAGGGTCCAGAAAGCCAATGCAGTTGGAGTGGGACTGCACTGCAGCCAAGCAATCAGGTTACAAGTGCTTGTTTCAAAGCTAATGCTGCTGCACTGTTAATTGGCTCCTGGTGTTAGCACACCACAGTTGGTGAAACAAAACCCTTTAGGTGGAACTATGAAAACCAACTGTTACCCTTTCTCAGCATCCTAAACATTCCTGTGCAGGGCTGTCATCCTACAGTCAGCTCAACTGACAACAGGAGATTAGTGTTTAATCATATATGCTATTAATAGATGGAGTATTTGCTCCATGCAAGTGCAGCCTCAGACAGTGCTTATTTCTTACCTCCTGATTTTGCTCAGTGTCAACTTGATATGAGGAAACTTCTCTCTAAAGGTTTCATTCATATCCTTTTTAAGGTCCGAGGGTTTCACATACTCTATGACTGTAGTCTGAAAAGCAAGAAGCAAAATTTACCATTTGTCTTGTGAACAGGACTGACAGCCAAACAAGTCTTCCAAAAACACTAATGCAAAGGCAAACTTGAGTTTTATTATTCACTCGCAATTTAACATTTCTGAAATGTCCCAAAGTTAAATCCCAACTACAGACAAAGTCTTAAAAACTAATACAAATAGTACAAAAATGGTTACAAGAAGTAAATGACAACATGAAGACAGGTGTCCGGTTGGCCCTTGACAAGCTCGCTGTACAAACTCAACTTTTGTATTTTTCCTGATCAATTATCAGAAAAGCCACAACTTCTTCTTCCTAGAGGAATTTTTCTTCCTCAAGGAAACTATAGGAGAATCTGTCAGGGAGCCTCTCGTCTGTTCAGGTATGGCAGTCACTCACCATGTAAGAGGCAAAGATGAGAACACGTTTATGTTTTCCACAGGGCCACTGAGGATCATCCAGAAGATTTGGATCATACTCTGCAGCCTCCCCAGCTTCACTTCCTGAGGGAATGAGGAAAGCACACTGGGTCACCAGATAGAGAGCTTTAAATTCCCTGTTTCCTCTTCTAAAAAGTTTTCAAACAGCAAACATTAAGTGTTGGCAGATCCCACAGTACAGGCAAATTGCAGCTACAGGCACGTTTGCATCTCATAAATGTACCAGTCACAAATTAAAACTATTAAAATAAACCACACAAACTCTTTCTCCACCACATGCCTGACACATCATTTTAGATTTAGTGCAAACTAACTTTGCATCTACAAATATACCCAGAAAACAACTGCACAAGACTGAATTCTTTTGCCTAACAGGCAGCAGAATTGTCAGGTTTGCTCTTTTACACAAGAGAAGGGATTCTTGGCACAAACTCTGGCTTATGCATTGTTACTGTGCTACAAGGCAGGGAGAACCACCTGGATGCACGTACACCAGATGTTTCTTGGTGAGTAATATAAAACTTTACATTCCTAGGGAGAAGCTTTGTGCCTCCTGAATGGCATAAACAGAACTAGGCCAGATATATGGAGGATGCAAGGAGCTCGTGGAAGCCTCAGTCCTAAGGCTCATCATTTGCACTGCACTAATGAGCTGCAGCACATCCATCCCAATAACACACCGACCACTTTAAGCTGTCTCAGACAAATCTCTGCTTTCCTGCTTTGTGCACAAGTGAAGACAGAGCTGGCTCCTGTCCTTACCAAGGTCTGTCCCTGCTGGTATCGTTTTTGCTGTCACAGGTTTGTATCTTGATCCAGGAAGACTCCGGGGAGCACTGGCTCGACAGGGGGGAACAGCACCGTAGGCGTCGGCTTTGCGAACAACCAGAGCATTGGTCGGGTACAAGAATTTTGCATAGGACACAACCTTAAAGAAGAGAAAGCTGTAGTAGTTATGAGGGGAAATTCACTGAAAAGTCTATTTCTAGACATCTAGGATTTTCCAATTCAGAGTCCCCTAGAGTATGGATTTGGGAGTGAGCACCTTGGCACTGTGAAACAGGAGGAAAGGGAAGAGCTGGATGAGGGGTGCCTTGTTTCTACAACTTTAAAACGAAATGTTGTAGAAGACTTGGTGGGGTGGCAAAGAAAAGGCGAGAATCACATGAGTAAAATTCTGGCAGTATATAAATTTAACTAAAGCAGCATGAATTTCACCCATATTTCTATCAAAACTTCACTCACATGTTGCCTCAGATAGCAAAGTCAAATCAATTCTCTGGCGACAGGAGTGATCACGAGCATCAGTGTCTCCTCAGAAGCAGCATTATCACAAGCCAAAATTTCAAACTTAAGGATCTAAAACTTCCACTGCTCTGAAAAGCCACAGCTCTCACATAATGGATAGCAAAGCACTGCACAAATTAAGGGATTTGTCCCAGCATGAAATGGTTCTGGGGTGAAAAAATAAATGTCCTTACCTTGCCATCAGCACCCAGCTCTACTCCTTCCAGTCCAAGCACCATCTCAGTGGAGACTGAAACTCCTCCAGAAGGATGTCTCTGCTTCTGTCCTTCCATTTTCAGATCACTAAATGCAGGTAAGAAAGAGCACTATCACAAAATGCAAGCCCAGCTTCCCATGGTAAACACCAACCAACACCACCAGGTCAGAGTTCTCTCGTGTAGGAACAAACCAACCCCTCAATGCCACCTCCAGGAGAGCATTAGTTTATAACTCTTTTTAAAATGTGGAGGTGCTCGCTAACCGAAGAATCAGATTTCATCTCAGTTTAACTATCTACCTATCAAAAGTAACTGTTTTTAATATGGTCTTTCTGCACAAGACCACACCATTCCCAACCCTCTAATGCTCAAACACCTAGCAGCAAACATGATTTACATTATTTGTTTTCCAGGATTAGAAACTTGCCTTTCAAGTGCAATTTTCCAACCCCTGTGCACACAAGCTCAAGTTAAAAATGAAGCTGCAGACCTCTGTGTCAGCGATGGCAGCACGTGGCTTTGTCACCAATATTCCAATACAAAAACCAACTTTCAGGTGAAGAACTGCCTTGCCAGCTTGCAGGCAGAACAGCACAGTGCTCAGAACTGCTCTGAAATAGCTCCAGTGACCTTGCTGCCTTTCTATTATGTGGGAGAATATTTTCCCATCAACTATTTTTATGGCATGTATTTGCATACAATACAATTCCCACCACCAAGCATCCGTTTCCTTTGTCCATAAGTTATGGACAGGACAGAAGTGACAACACAATTGTTTTGCAAGAACAGAATTAGTGTTTTCTATGGTATATTTGTAGATAACAGACCTTCACAGAATGGACTTAAACTTCACAAGGGACTGAAGAAAGATGCAGGGAAATCCAGTTTGCAGGTTTTGTTTCTCATAAATGGTCTCACTGACAGTTGTATACAAAAATGTAGTCCAAACAGTAAAAGCAGTTTGAGTCAGTCCAAACTGTTACTGCTTTTCTTAGATTGCAAATAGTGACATTCATGGCTTAAAGCTGAGAAACAGAAGAGCATCTTTAACTTATTTGGGTGTAAATTCACTACAAAACCTTGAGGATTTCCAGTGAAGGTGGCAGCACCCTTCCCTGAAAGGCTCTGAGCTTTTTTGCCACACTGTTTGTGGCTCTAAAGACAGTTGATTTCTGACCACTTTAGGAGTACAGAAAACCTACACAGCAGCAAATCACATTGTATGTTCAAAGTTTATTTCAGAGGTTTCACAGGACTGGAGTGCTTTAAAATGTGAATAAACACCAGGTGAAAATTCTACCTTTTCCACTATTTTTCTCTTGAATGAACACTTTGACACTGTGGCAGTGTCTGGTTTTACTGCTCTTGTCCTTACACATGAAAAGCAGGTTAAATAGCTTCACTTGCTCCAAAACAAGAGACCTACACCAACCACACACTCATTTCAAAAGATCTTTTGAAACAACAGAGCAGACGTTTCACAAAGCAGCCGAAGAGACTCACCTGATCCGCAACCCCTCCCCGTAAGGTAGGATGGAAAACGCCACGCACAGTGTTCGTTTAGCACAGATTAACACTATCCTGTAAGCAGATGGAGAAAGATCAGGATATGAATTAAGATCCAGAAGTTACAAAGCAGCTTTTTATGGGATATTAGCAAAAGGCTCTTCTTCTCTTGCTCTGCAAGTCACACAGACACTGCTATGGATTTAATGTTTTCAGAAAGCGGCAGAAGAGCAGAGGTTTCACGCTGACCCTGCAGGTCCTTGGGGCTCTCCATCAAATCCCAGCCTTCAGGACCTGCCATCACCTTGGGAGCTTCTCAAAGGAGATCCTAGTCCTTAAATATACATCTATATTTCTGTAATTTTTACATAAACCTTGTGAAAAGGTGTAGATAATATTCTACATTTAGATGAAACCTCACACTTCTATTAATAATAAACAAATGCAGCCTCCCCTTTCTCTTCTGCTCAGCAACCATGAGCCAAGAACTTGGCTAAAGTAAGTCATTCTCCTTAAATCCTCCTCAGCTCTGACCTCTCTGTGTGCCAGAGATAAGGAACGTGAGAGAAATAAGTGAGAGAAGAAAAGAGAGAATGATTTAACCTCCTCAGAGTAGGATGGCAGAATCATCAGTGTATTTCTGCAAATGTAGCAGATATGAGCACCTACTGCCTTTGATGAATGTCTGAATAACACTAACAAGGCCCCAGGGGTGACCCCTAATTCCCACTGATATTAAATGTCTTACTGCATGGAACTGGAGCCTGCTTCCTATTGCACACAAGTACAGGGGGAACCTCGATCTCCACAAGTTACCTGCTGTTCTTGGTGTCATACTGCCTCATGTTCTTGATGAAGTGCATCTTCTTCAAACTTTTGTGCCTTGGAGACCCGGATATATGCTTGGTTCTGCAACGATAAAAAGAAAAACAAACAAAAACCCCAAATCTGTTAAGTGCTCCGAGAAAAATTCATGCCAGTTGTATGATCAGATGGCAGCACTAGCATGCAGGACCTCAGATATTGGCGTGGAAGAGGGTGGAGGGAGGAGAGGACTGCATGCAACGAGTTGAGGTTAATGCTGCTTTTGAAAAAAAGTACCTTCGTACACTGGCATATTCCACTATGTCTTCTAAAAAGTCTAGAGAGCAGCGCTGGGAGATAAAACGCCTTCTGCAAAATGTACAACACCACGAAGAGTGAACAGCATTAGTTCATGGCCTCCGAGTTTATGAACTGCAACAGATCTATGAGCTCTTAGGACACACAGCAGGTTTTCTGGACTTTTGTTTGGTTGCAAGAGTGATTAATTAAGAGTTTTAAATTCCTTAAAAGGCCAAGAACTTGTCTCCCCCTCTAGGACCCTTGAAATACATATTTATACCAACTTCATCAACATGACCACTCACTATCTGCCACACAGAAGAATTCCTACCTATATAAGTTAAACACCTAAAAGCTTCCAAATACTCATTTAAAATCTGACAAAAATGTCACAAAAAGATCCCCTCATCAAGGCAGAGGAATAAATCATTTAATATCAGTTTAAGTTCAGATACAGGTGTATCTGTATGATGACCAAACATCTGTGTGTATTCTCCACTCAGAACAGCTGTCTCCAGCTGCAGGAGTCAGCAGACTTAGAGGCTGTGACTGCAGCTCAATAAAACTGACAGATCTCTCTGAGAAACAATAGAGAGGGTTATTAGAGGAAGCAAAAAGTATTTGGCACCCATGTGAAGTCCCAGAATGGAAGATGCAAGAATAATAGTAGGACTCCTGTGAGTTAGTGTAACAGTAATAGGATATTATGTTCAAGCAAAAAAAATAGACTTTGCCTAAGTAAGATACATGACTATTGTCCAAGTCAAGTGTTTCTTTGTTGGTAGAGATTTACAAATGAATTGTGCAACTCTGACTGCAATTTCCATAGGAACAATGCACTTGGATTGAACTGTCACCAGTAAAATGCTGACACTACGACTATCAGAGTCCGTATTTTCTGCCTTTGTTTAAGGATACATTGTGCTACACTTTTAGCACAAACCATGTGTCTTCAAGTCCAAGGTTTTCTTCCCAAGTGACACAGGAACTCAACTAATGGGCAATGCTGCCTTGGAGGTCAACATAGAAGCATCACACGAGACAAAAGCTGCAGGACTCTGGTTTGACAAGACCAGCTTCTGGCAAAAAAAAATAAAAATCAAACTTGAAACTGCAGCAGAGCAGACTCTCAGCTGCACTGTTCAGGCACTCTTCAAAGGAAGTAAAGCCCAGAACTCAAACAGGTAGGAGGATGAAAAATTAGTGTCCCTTTCTGCAAACACAAGGGAGGCAAACCCTCCCACAGGACTAACACCTTCAGTATTGCTAGAGACTGCCTCCTACAAATCCACAGGGTGCAACTGGAGAACATTCCTGGCATGGCTTCAACACCCTCCACCAGCACTTCAGTGTTAAAATTATTACTGGTTTTCTGCTTTTCAGCAAGAATGCTACAGGAATGTTTAACACTTTCACATATACATGTTTCTCTGATCTAATTCGGCATCTAAAATGCAATAAAAACCCCTTCATGAAATGAGGAAGTGACTGCAAACCTCCTGGCACTAATGCAGTTGGTAACATCCACAGTCTTCTTCCCCTCCCAGGGGAGACCTGGCTGGATGGAGACAGAAAGACGCCGTGCATGGCAAGCAAAGGAAAAACACAGCTAATGCCAGTGGGCACTGGTACAAAAAAATCACATAGTTCTGTAAAAGGATGCTGGAGTGAGTAACAGGATGGTTTGGGGGGGCCATGGCTAGACCCTCACTCGTAACTCCTCATCCAGGGTCTTACAGCTTCTGAACATCCCCTTGTTTTCTCCGTAACAAGAGTGCCAAACACCTCAATCTGCTGCTCCGAGAGCAGATCTGGAAGTAAAACCCTGCTGCAGTGAAGGGAAGATCCCACCCCTTGACTCAGAACCACAATGACTCATCCCCACTCTGCCAACAGGAAACTTCATTTTTAGCTACACTTGTAAATAATTTCTGCCCTCAGCGAAGCTGTCACCTTGAAGGAATCCCTGATGCTAACGCAGACACTCTCCTTCAAATCTCAAAATGGGGTGTACGTAAAGAATTCTCACAAATCCAGAGCACCTGAAACAGTTTGTAGGCCCACGCCAACATTTTACAGCAACACAGCACCCTCAGCACATTCTGAGAGAGCCACTAGCGCAGTACTTGGAGAATGGAGCAAAATTAAACACTTTTTGAGTAGTCTGCACTTATATATATATATGCACACACAGAGATATTTGCTTTAGTTTGAGGGCTCTTCTCATGCAGCCAACTCACACTCGCACAACAGGCCGCACAGGGTCACTCCAGTGACTGCTAACTTTGATGACAAAAAAAAGGTGAAGTCACCTATCCTGTGCTAAGCAGCTTCACCTAGGATAACACTTCTTGCTATGGTGCATGGAATTCAAAGGATTTTAAGTAGTTTACACTGTGTGTTTGTTGCTAAATGCAACCTAAATCCTAGGAATACCAACACCTCTACCTATGCTGAGTTACCTTATACACCCTTACCCATGTGTGACCTGACAATTAGAAATTGATATATCCAATATTAAAACCTTTGTGGGTTCCATGGAGCAGGCTGTAATTTCTACACAAAGTTCAAACATGCCTGTTTGCCAGCACCAGCCATTGCCCTGACAAGCTATAGAGGGTTTAAGTGCTTGTATGACCCTGACCAGGAGCTCACTTTTGGGTGCTTCCCAGCCTTTTATTTCAGCAGCCAATAAAGGCCAAAGCAGGACACTCCCATGCCATTAAAAACAGCAACTGTGTTTACACAGCCAGCACCTCGAGGGGACCCACCAAGAGCAAGAACACACACAGCACAGGCCCAGAGATAAGGGGCTATCAAGTAGAGGAATTCTGGATTACGCCTTGGCTCGTTATCTCCACATGCACACATGGGCTCACACAATCCAACACCGCTGCCAAATCCCTGGCGAGCTAAACACACACTTCAAAAAAGCCCACAAAACCCCCTTGTGTTCAGAAAAAAACCCCTCAAATTATGCTCAGAGCTACATTTTGACTCCTGCCCTGGGAAGCAGTACTCAGCCCACACGTCTATCCTTTCTGACGGATCTCCCACTGAGGAAATCCAACTTTTGAGTGCTTCCAGCTTCAGAGTCATCCTCTCCTGGTCCTGCCAGGGTCCCACTGCAACTCTCTGCAGAGGATGGACACTGGGCAAGCAGCAGTGGGATCCCTAGCCCTGAGACTGACACAGCTCTTAAGTGTTCCCAGCAGGACAGGACACAGCTAAGAGCAGGCTATGTATAGCACTGGTAATCCCTTACATGTCCTGTCTTATGAATGGAAAGGAGAAAGCTGCTTAAGTCACAGCTCCAGATTAAAGAACACTGACCTTTCTGATGGCTTGCCAAGAGTATTCTTCCTCTTCCCACCCACACTGGGCTACCTGCAGACACCCAGGAGACAAGGGTAAAGTTTTGGGATGTTGCTGCAGTTGGAAGTGTGCAAGTTGACCATACTTTAGCAGGTATTGAGCACACTTCAGGTATAGACAAACCTTGTCTACTCCTGCTCCTGGACCACGAACACTCCTCCACGGCACTGCTTTGGGCACCCATGGCCTCTGCACTCACAGGTTCTGCAACACACAGCCCTCACAAATCACATTTTAACCCCTAAAATTGGGTCTTAACCCCCAATACCAGGCCTGACAGCGGCCAATGGTCTTCTAAAGCCCACATGCAGCTGCTATTTGGCCACTTTGAAGCTTTTCTCTGTTTTGCCCTTCTGGTTCCTGCATTTCTGCCACAGCAGGTGAACAGACCAGCTGGTCTCCTGAAGGGTGAAACTGGAAGTTTCTAAAATCTCACTGTGATTCTCCCCCATCCTGATTAACCCCCATCCCTCTCAGGGACAGGGCTGCTCTCTGAGCCCACCACACAGCCAGAGTTCATCAACCAACATTCAGCTGTTTCCACCAACGCAGCACCCTGAGTTCATCTTATGCTGGGATCTCTTATCCTCATCACCTCCAGGATCACCCAGCCCTGTGACAGGAGCATTCAAAGATGCTGCTAAAGCTGGATATGGCCTGAGCCCCCCTCCAAGGGGCCCAGCAGTGTGGATTTGTTTCCAGTGGAGCTGCATCCCTGGCCCTGCTGATGCTGCACACACACACACACAGGCACACACCCCGGGCACTGGGCTAAAATTAGCAGCAGGGCCGATACCCTCTGTTGCTCTTTAGCCATCCCTACTGCTAATAGATGAGTGGAATGGGGGAGGTCAAGGATTTTTAATTACTGTGTAAAATTAGGGCCTAATAGAATTTGGTTTCCTATTTCTCACTTGAGTTTTATTTTAATATGATGCCCCTTTGTAATGTCCTTTACAGGCCTCAGTATAATCACATCTGTCAAGAGGCTGAGTTATTAATATAACAAGGACAAAAAATAATTTATTGGTTTTTGAAAACACTAGCTTAGAAACAACTGTCAAAGGTAATTTGCACAAGAAATCCAGATCCCAAATCCTGTTTACAATAGGAAGACATACCTGTCAGCTTTGTTTTTCCAAGACATATTTTAAAGATTAAGCTGTATTGTTTTCATTCCTTACGGGCAAGACAACGAACAGATATGAACTGTGCTTGGGCTTCACTAGGTAAAATACAGGCATTGGGGGATTAAGAAAGCTACTCCTGGTTTTTAAGGTTACTTTTCAGCAGCTGTCATTTCTTCTGCAGCCCAGGAGACACTCACTGATTTCAGGCTTGCATCCCAGGGTGTGTGAGTGGGAGCATCCCTGCTCTGCTATCAGTGCCCTGTGCCTCACCACCCTCGGCGCTCGCACTAATGAGTTTCCTGCTCAAAAGCAGATTGAGTACAGCTCACCAGTAGCAACAAGTTCTCAGTAATTAAAGCCAAAAGAAGCCAGAGACTGCATTTACACTGAATCACATCAAAACCATGTCTTTGGTAAAACAAATGACTTCACAAAGGATCTGTACCCTGAAGTGCCCAGCATTGAGCAGGCCATCTTCATGGGTGGATGGCTTCAGCTCAGATGTTCCTCGAGAGGCAGAGGAGAAAGACACTTTGCTTCATGAACAGTAAGTGTACAGCTCAGTGCTCCTTCTTCACAAAGTCAGCTACTTGCTGTTTTATGGCACCACAAACATGCATTTGGATTGCAGGCCACCATCCCAGGAGCTCTTTCTGACATTTGTTTAAGTACCAGACTGCCAGAGAATAAATACAAGTCTCACAGCAGGGCTAGTTTAACTTATTCATCCAGCAATCTTCATTTTAAAGGGTAAACTGAAATCAGCCACATGAGCATGGAAAGTACTTTTGGGCTACAGAGCAGGTCCCTCCGTGAGAGCCCAGGATGAAGGAGGAGGCCTAATTCCTTCACCTTTGTGTTCTTACTCAAGATTTGTTTGCAAAACTGAAAGGGCACCAGGGACTTTCCTGCTGGTCCCAAACAGCCAGGAGAAAACCCTGCACTCCTCCACACAGTAAAACCACAGGCAAGGGAAGAATGTGTCACACAGCCTACGGAACAGATGAGAATGAAGAGAAATGAAGTGTAATTTGAATGAAGGTGGAGGCCGAGTAAGTGGGAAGCTCACTAAGCCTGGAGAGTTTTAAATACTAACAAGCAAAGAAATTAGATAATCTTCACAGCAGCTGCTACTTCACTGCTGATTCACAACCACATATGATTAAGATGTAATAGAGAATGAGCTTTATATTCATTGAGTTTCATAAATCACATTGTTTTGGTGCTCAGAGTGTTTAGACAATGCAGGGAGAAAATAATGCCTCCCAGTAAGTATTGTGAAAGCCCAGCTGTTGCGACAGAACCACCAAACCAGATGTAAGGTTAGCTGTGCCCATGGCCCTCTCCTAAAGCTCACTCCTAAAATCCCTGCTGCTTCTCACAAAGCAGACTAGATGTGCTGGCCAGAACATCACCAACATTTCTCCAAACTTCTCCCAGCTTCTGGAGGTGTTTTTAGCTCACTAACCTGGTTGCCCCCTGTGCTTTGTGCTCTGCTTGCTCAGCACTGAACTGCTGACCAAAACAGGCACGTGAAATGCAAAGTGTGTCCTTGATGACACTGGGGGCATTACGCTAGAAATATTCATGCACTTCACTGAGCGATGATGCTGTCATTTCATCATGTGCCTTGCTAAATAAAAGCCTTCAGCACAATAAAACTCCCGAGCTAAAAAAAAAATAGGAAGAGGAAAAAAAAAAACAAAGAAAAAGAGAGAAGCTATTAACTGGGATGGAGAAAATTAAAACTGGTGACTGGAGGAAACCAAATCAAAGCAAGTTTAAAGAGGTCCCACGGTTTGTATGGGCACCTGGTTTATCCCATTGCATCAGTCACCCCCTTCAACCCACAATCAAGAGGCTGTAGCCTCACCAGGGCAGAATTTTATGCTTAAATTGCAGCAACCACAACAGAGCAAGTGCAAATCTGTCCATGCTGTTGAGCAAGCAGCCCTGACCAGCAGGAGTTCAGCCTGTGCTGTGGGGACTTCGAAATGAATCAGCTGCCCAGCTCTGAGGCAGGTCTGCAGCTTGGGTACCACCACCTGAGCAAGAGCTGCACAAGGGGAGCATTCCCCGGAGAAGAGCTCCCAGGATCACAGCTCAGCCCTGGGGTCAGCTGACAGCAAACTTCGAGTTTTAAGGGCTCTGTCTTGTGAAACAGAGGGCCAGCTGAAGGTTCCTCATTTAACGCCTCTTCAGGAAATAAACTATAATAATTTACAGTAGGTCAAATACACAACAGCTGTAAACCAAAGGTCAGGAGTCTGGAGCTCTGTCTGAAGAACTGGGTTGACTGAGTGGCTTTAGCTGAGCACCCTCCATCTGCAGCCACCTGCCCTATCAACAATCCCTTGTGCTCATTCAAGAGCCCAAATTTCATGCTGCATTTTTAAAACCCCAACGACAGAGCCAGACACCTTCAGAACAATCCTCAAAAGAAGGCTCAAAAATATCTTCCAGCTCGCTCAGCCTGACAGCCTCACAGCTTAACTGGCTGACAGATGGAAAACAGAAGAACACAGGATTTAATATAGTATATATAACTAAATAATTACTTTTAATATACTATACTGTAACACTCCTACAGGACTTGCTCATTGGAGGTCTGAACAGGATCCCCAGAATTAAGTTACTCTAGTTTTTATGTTTAATTTAGCAGTGTTTTCCTTCTTGGCTGATGAGTCCTTGACTTGAAGCAAGACAACATCACTCCAACGAACCTCATCACTTCCTGCAGAGAGGAGCTTTGAGCTGGAAGCAAGGAAAAGCTGGAAACAGCGCTTCCAGAGCATCCCAAAACCTGCAGCATCTCAAAACCCAATGCCAGGCCTCTTGCACAATCACTTCAAAAAGCTGCAGAATCCATCCACAGGTAAAATCAGCTGCAAGTACAGTTAATAGTGCACAGACTACTCCTGCCTGGAGAGCAAAGGTGCTTTAAAGCCTCTGGACTGTCTAAATTGAAGAGGTCAAATAACCCTGACATTGGAAGTGGTTCAGATTGCCTGACCCAGACCCATTCACAGAGGTGCACAGAATACATGCACGTGGATTTTCTGATCTCCAAGTTTCCTGCTAGGCAGACAATTTAATTCTTCTGCTTAATATACCTGGCTGGGAATGTCTACAGGCAGCTACAGAACACTTAATACTGGACACATGCAATTCACCTGCAGTGGAGAATATGAGAGAAATCTGCTGAAGCAACCTGGGGAGGAGATTGCAGCTTTAACATTTCAGCTGACTTGTAAATGAAGTTCAGGTTCAGAACATGTTCATTTTCAGTCCCCAGCAGCACATCCCAGTCTACTGTTCACCTCTGAAAGGTCAAACCTTGCCAGCTTTGACAGAGCTTGCTGCTTCCTGAAAAGCACCACGTGCCCGGTTTATTCCAAATAAGGTTCAAAATTTAAACTAAGACTTTTTATTTCATCCATCTCAACAATATCTGTTTATTAGCAGAGAGGTTTTTATAAAAATATTTATATTTCTTGAAGTGACAACAGCAGCTAAGCTGACAGTAGGACAAAACAACACATTAACCACCATAAGCATAAAATCCTGACGAAGCATTTCTGCTGTTCCACCCACAGAACTAATCTGATCACACCTATGTCAGCAATCTGGCATCCAATTAACACTTAAAAGCAGAGTAGGTCCAAAGTGTTGCTGTTATCAACTACTGTTTAAACTCCCACTTTCAAAATGACCTAAATTTGCTGATAAATCAGAAATGACTGAGCTATCACGAACACTCAGTTCAGCTCCCTGACCACTGAACTCCAAGGACATTAAAGCATCAGTCACAAATAATTTAGTCTCTGTGTTTATTCTTAGACCCAGCAAAATGCAGCAAATTATGGCAAAACCAGCTGCTTTACATTACACTATAATGAAACCTCAGAAGCACAACAAGCATTGACATTCAGGGCTGTTGTTTCCATTTTTCATGCTTTCATAACCTGGCTATTTCCAGGGCTCTCTGCTATCTGTGTTTCCCCAGAAAGCTCTGCCAGTTTCAGACCCAGCTGCAGAAATTCATTAAAAATCTGTGAATGCCAATTTGTTCCCTGTTTGCTGCCTCCCTCCACTGCTTTCTGTGAGGCTCATTCTTTGAAAGAACAAAAGAACAGAGCAAGATGGAAAAGGAGAAGGGAAGAGGGATGGCAAGCAGATCAGGCCAGCTGGTATAACACAGCATTGTAATTTAAGATCCTGTAAACAGAAGATTCCTTAGGAAAATGAAAGTGGAAGATTAAAGTCATTAAGTTTACAATGCTCAGCCAGCAGCACAATGAAACTGAGCATCCAGATTTGAATGTTGCCTCCTCTGCTAAGTTTCCATCCTCAAGGACCTGAGAGCTGCAGAGGAACTCCAGGTTACATCAGGTGAGCAGATCCCTGGTTCCCTGGGCTGTCTGCACACCCTGCCTGTTGCCAAGATCTAACCCCCAACAGGAGCAGAGGTGCTGTCACGCCCTGCCCTGAGCCACACTGGCCCGTCTCAGCAGCTTCTTGCAACCTCTCCATCAAGTCAAACAAGACCAAGTTTTGTAATAAAACTCTGCCCAGTGATAGTGTCAGTAGATAGAGATACTGATAGCAGATAGAGATCTCCATGGATCAGGGCAAGCCCCAGCACGATGAAATCCCTGGATGTGGCACAAATCTGGTCACTGAACATGGACAGAGCAAATCTGGAGACCTTTCAGCCAGTGCTCCTCATGTATTTAAGGGAGGCTCCACTGAGGAAAATTCAAAGCAGCTCTTGACAGTCATTCAAAAAAGACTCTGAAGAGAACAGCTGCCTAAAGTGGGCACCAAGGATTAAAAGTCCAGGATGGCAGCGCAGATTCCACCTCCCCCTTCCCTCCACCAACTTCACTCGCCTGTACCTCTGCGTGATGCAGGCTGTTAATGATCTAAAATAGCAACAGCACTGTAGGGCAAAACAATTCTCAGATTCCCAAGTCCCAATAAAAGGAGATCCATTTTGTAATTGTTGATTTCTGAACCTTATTTTGCAATAACCCAACACAGAAAGGGAAGGAGTAAAAGCACCACTGTCCTGAAGGACATTCCTCCTGTGATTCCCTCAATCATTTCTCGTGTATTTGCAACAAGAGGAGAGGACTCTGCTCCGTGGGTACGGAGAGATATTCTGTCACAGACCAAAGCACAAAACCGTCCAGTGAAAAATAAAGTGCTATGTCCCTCAACCCTGTAAGTTGACAGTGAAATTGTAATTTTCCATGTCACCCACTCCCGTGCCCAGTGAGACTGGGATGAGGCACGTTGGGTCTAACACTTGCCCACAGGCAGCACAAAACTGTCCTTCTGTCACAAGAAGTGTGTGTCCATGTGAAGATGTGGATCTTCTGCCTGACAGTTTCAGCAGATGCTCTTTTTTCTTTCAAGATGAAAACCAGATGAACTCTCACTCCAAATCACCCTCAAAAGTAGTCTGATCAATACAATATCCCTTCCAGCCAAATCTTCCAAGCAAAAAAATCATGGTTTGTTTTGTCATTACTCAGACAGAAACCTTTTGATTCCCTTGATTGTCCCTTATTTCTGATTCATCATTCTTTTCAGCCAGATTGATCAGAATTACTGTAGTGGCACAGCTCAAACCTGATGCCAAAGAAAGAGGCAGGAAAGACATTAAATGAGAAGATCCTAGGAATATTTTCTTCGTCCTATTGACTTGGCATGGGAAGGGGAAGGATCATTGCTCCAGAACTCTGCAGGCACAGGCACAACGAAGGCCACATCCACAAAGTGAATTGTGCTTTAAAACTCTTCATGCAAAACTTGCCCTCTAGAGCTTTGCCTGCAATATTAAAGCAGTGAAATTAAATCACAGAGCACCTCCTGTGCTGGCTTTTGTGGACCAGGAGTGCTGGGAAGGAACTGTTCCACAGCAACACCCTCACTCCAGGCTTTCCTGCTCAACAAGCGGCACACAACAGCACAGTCCGTGCACACAGGGCACCCAGCTGGCAGCCCCAGCTTCAACTTCTCCAACAAACAAGGGGGGAAAATGACAAGAAAAGCAGTGGGTGGTAAGTAGCAGTTCAAGAAGGAAAACACCCCAGGAGAGACAACACATGAGGACCCCCACGTTACTGACAAACAGCTACTTCTCTTCAAATTCACCTGAACCCCCGAGCTGGGGATACAGGGGACATCTCCACTGTGAGATGCACACTGAAAGGGAATAACCATCAACTGCATTAGCAAACTGCCCAGCTTTAAGGCACTGACAACATCTCTATTTCAGCTCACTAACAAAGCTCTCAAAGCCACTGTAAAGACCTCGGAGACTTAAAGCCTTTGATACCGCTGCCTATCCGCAGGCTCAGAGGGCCAGCTCACTTTACAGAGCTGTTTATGCAGGAAACGGCCTGAAAAGAGTTCTTTCAGAGCTCAAATCCCCAAGATCTGAGCAAGAGCCTGCCTTCCAGTCGATTAGAAAACCAACACTTTCAGCCTGATAGAAGTCCCTTGGAAACGCAATGGTAATCCTGCTCTGAAGGCCAGAGCATCCTCCCCCGAGGCTGACTCCAAATTCCCTGTGCACAAGCATTCATTAATACACAGTTGCAGAGAGAAGCAGCAGAGAGCAGGAGAAGGCACGGCACCAGCAGTGTGGCCGCTGCATGGAGGAAGCGTCCTGCCTAGCAGTGACCCTGTCAGCTTCCTCTGCAAACAGAGAAACGCAGAAACCGGGCTGGGGAAAAGCAGGAGGCAGGGTTCAGGGTACCGCAGACCTGCAGACAGAGCCTCAGCGAGCGATCCCCTCCGCAGATCCCCCTCCTCAGCCGGGGCATCCTCCGCGTCCCCGGGCCCGAGCGGCGCTGCCGAGGCGGCGGCAGCGGGGGTCGGGCAGCGCTCCCGGCCGGCTCCCCGCGCACCTCCGGCCCGGCCGCCGGGGCAGGTGCTCGCTCCCGGGGCCGCCTCCCACGGCCGCTGTCCCCGGGGCCGCCCGTTTCCCATGCCCCGCTCCCCCTCCCGGAGCGCCGGCCGGCCGCGGGCCCTGGGAAAGTCCGGCTCTTCCCAGGCCCGCAGGGGGTCCCGGCGCTTCCCACGCCCCGCGGGGTCAGCGCGGCGGGGGCGGGC
>VZTJ01001560.1:2059065-2141209 GCA_013397795.1 Orthonyx spaldingii | reverse complement strand
TGTAAAAAAAACTTCTCCTTCCCTCATCTCCCCACCCGGACCATCAGTAACGCTGCTGGCCGCCCGTTCCCAAGAGGTCCCCGCCTTCCTGCGGGCAGGAGGACACATCTGCTAAACCTATCGCAGGCGTTTGTGCACGTCCAAGCGCTCCTGCAGGAGCGGATGAAGGTCGTTGATGCTCCATCCCAGCGGCCTGTGGCCCGAGCCTCTGGCTTGCAGGGCTGAGCTGGACCCCAGTCCACCGACCCCGAGGGCGCAGACCCCCGTGCACAGCCCTGAGACTCACCAGTAGCCCCGCAAGCCGTGTGGAGGGATGGATCCCCACGCTTCCAGCTGCTGAAGCAAAGCCAAGGCAGTGCTGATCCTGGGCCGTATATGGGCAAGGCAGACCCGGGGCTGGGAGGACATAAACTCGGTACTTATCTCCACAAAGTGACTCAAGGCATCTCTGCGCAATACATCGCTTCCCGGACGGGTGTGTTTATACTGCACGGGATAAACATTCCCCTCAGGCTCTTGAACCCACGTCTGCCACATCCCGGGATGATGCTCTGACCGCCTGCCAAGGCAGAAAGCTCTGCCCTTTCCTTTCCTCGGAGCACGCTGATGTGCACTGACAATGTCTGTGCCATTGGGCCTGGAAGGGGAGGTTTGGGAGCTGTGCTGGGCATGATGAAGCCCTTGGAGCTGACAACAGCAGTGTGTGGGTGCTGGTGGCCTCTGTGTTCCTCTGAAACCGAACTGAAGACTTCCCGTGCTTCCCACCTCTCATGCCCCGAAGCAGCTTGTGCTCCCAAGCAGGATTTTGCCCACACAGTACATATTTTAAAGTACAGAGCAAATTTGCCATTTGAGATGTTTGCAATTAAAAGTTGCCATTACTGTATTTGCAACACTGGACCCTTAGAGCGGTGAATTCTTTTTCCAAATAGGCTTAAAGAAGCCACATGGCAACTCTTAATATTGCTTGCAGTCTATACCAGCAATGAAACTGATTTCTGATGATATGGCCTGAAATATGGGCACTGAGTACAAGGTTTTGAAACTGTCCTATAAAACACATACAGGTTCTATGCCTCTTCATATGGCTGCTTCATAAGATCCTTTTGTGTATGCTGTTGCAAGTGGGCCATCAATACATGTCTTATAGTATTAATAGCATTTAATAATAACAGTAATAATAATAATAGGATTAAGATAGGAGACATAAGACAATGTTTTCTTGTAGGCTTCCTTTAAAAATCCTACAGTGAAATACAAACTCTGCTCTTAAAATCCCAAGAACATGCTCAGCATCTTATACTATTCAATATAGGTCAGATTTTGAGCCTGAATTATTTGGCAGAACCATTTCATATCACAGCTGTGGAAAAAATAGTTTGGGATAAAAAGGAATTAAAATCCTTCCTGCTGGCAAGCTCATCAAACAAGCCAGGGGATGAATAGGCATGGAAACCTATCTAGGCTTGCTGCAAACAATTCTCTAGAACCCAAGATTGGATTTTGAAAAATAAATGTGTGGCTTTTTTCTCATTCTTTCCTTGTAAAAATAGCTGTGGGATGTAAATCGTCCCACTGAGTCAGCGCAGAAAGGATCAGCCTCCATGGCTTAGTGGGTTGCTAACTTCAAAGCTGAATTTAGCAGTTGGAGTGTTGCTGCTGTTAATGTTGGGGAGCTTTTATCTGTGTCTGACAGCTCACAGTGTTTGAGTACAGTGAGCACAGGGCTGTGTTTCAAGGAATCTGATGCTGAAACAGACGAGTGGCACATCAGCATCACTCTCACAAAAGGCAGCGACTGGGGACAACCCTGAACAACCTTTTCTCCCTGACTTCTGCAACGAGGGAGTCCCTGGAGCGGGGGAATGAAGGAAGCCCAAGCTCATTTATGTTCTCTCATTCATACACAGGGGGGCTGTTTTGGAGGAAGGCTGGGCTCTCCACTCTGCTGCTGCACAGCGGCTTCAGGTTCTGGCTGAAGCCTTTTCCAGCCTTAACCACCACAAAATCCCTGGACAAAAGGGAAGGCAGGCAGTTTTGCATTTACAACAACATTATTGCCCAGATGTAAAATGTTACTCTGAATCACCAATACTCAACTCACACTAATTTTGCTCCTGGAGCTTCTGCTCTACCTTAAAGGAAGCCCTGGGTTGTTTGGGTACATGTCTGAGCAGTCAGGGGCTGCTGGAATAAAGAGCTGGTGTGAAACAGGACAAGCCTGCAAATCCTTTTTCCAATACTATTTGGGGAGTAGAGTCACCAAGGTCACAAGGATTTTTCTCCATGGAAGAACTGCAGGGTCTGGTCTAAGCATCTGATATGAGACAGCATTTTTAAAGTGCATCTGTGGGCTGGCTGTTATATTTTTTGCAAAATCATGGCCCCAAATCAAGCAAAGATAAACAGGTCATAAGTATATTTAGGCTGGGAACCAGAAGTGCAGCTTCCAGTTGGAGGAACTGCTGGTATTAAGATAAGGCACCAGAGATTGTTGTACACATTTTTCCAGCCTAAGCGGGGTGGGGATGGGGATCCAAGAGGCCTCAGAGGGGACCAGGATGGTCTCTGGAAGTCTGGGAGAACGGCACAGAAGTGCAATGTGCATCCAGAACTCACTGTCCCCTCTCTCCTGAACGGGCTCTAATCCTTGTCCCAAATTTCCTATCATAGTTTGCCCCTTATAAATTCTCTCCTGAAATCAGCACACCTGGGGGCACCAGCACTCTTTGGAGCTCAGCCTCACACTCACCACATCCATATAAAGACCAGCCACTGAGCTTTTGGGAATACCCGTTCTCCAAAGCTCATCTTCCCCCTCCTCTTCGGTCTGTCTCAGAAAACACCCGCAGGTGCCTTTCCCTACTCGTGTTCCATGTGTAGGGAATGATGAAACCCTTCCTAAGCACATCCACATGCTGGACCACTCCTGCTCCCTGCTGGCACATCCATCCCTGTGCTCTGCTCCTGCATCCCAGACCCGTGGCAGGTTTGACTCAAGCTGTCAGTGCCACCAACGATGGTTTTCATCTGCCTCTAGTGGCTTCCAGTTGGGAGTCCTGGCTTCTTTTGGCTGCTGCTGGAGCAGAGTAGCAGCATTCCCTGGATTGCCGTGTGCTCGCACTGGAGGGTGACACAATCCTCTGCTCTCGCTGCAGATTCACACTTACAGCAAAATCAGCTGCTGCTCCTCAGGAGGCAAACGGTGCCAGCAGCCCTGTGTGCCTTGGAAAATGACTCAGGTTCTCCTGCATGACACAGAGTATTTAAAAGACATGGAGCTGATGGATTCAATAATATCTCTCTGCACTCGGGAGGGTCCTGTGCTCGAGTCACAAAAATGTTGTGAGGTGTTTACAGGAGGATTTGTGAATGAATGGATCAAACTCTTCCCTGAAGCACGTGGTGCTGCACTTAACGCTGTTATTAATAAACCAATAATTTTCATGGGAGAATCTTGGTACTTCCTGGAGAGGTCCCACTGGAGATCAGCACATCCAGCTGCAAGTTTGGTATGAGCAGGGTGTGCAGCACAGCCTGGGGAACTCCTGAAGTGTTGGTGATAATGTTCAAGGCAGAGCAGAAAGCTGTCATACCCAAGGGATGCTAGAGGAACCTGCATTTTGGCTCAAAAATTTGCTTGAGATAAAGGAGTAGAGGAACTCCCCATATCTCTCCCTTCCAAGAATTGCTACTGCTTGCTGGATTTGCTAAATCTGTCCACAACTTCACAGCCTCCTCTCACAAGTGTGAAGGCTTGTCCATGTGCTCTGTTCTGAACACCCAAGCTGTCCCTGTCCCCGTTCCCACCAAGCTCCTGGCTGTGCCTATGTGAGAGTGCTGGGGTCCTTTTTCTGCCTTTTTCACACATTCAGACTCCAGACCCTGGGAAGGATCTACACAAAAAGCCCATCCCACTAAAATCCCCAAAACAGGATTAAACAAGACTTAGTAATGCTTGGAATGAGTTTTCCTGCGGTGGGCTGAGGAGTGAAGCTGTGTTTCCAAAGCCAGCACTATAAATGGGCACTGCTTACAGAGCAGATCTCAGCTAAAAGCATTTCACTGCAGAGAAGGTGGTGCTCAGGCTCATGAAAAGGGCATGGATTAAATCACCTTCAAATTATCTCTTGCCATGAAGGCAATGCCACAGCAGAAGGTTGTGAGGGGCAAGAATCTGGTGTGCATATCTCTGTTTCTGGAGCTTTTGGTTCCTGCATTACAGCCAGCTGCATTCCCAGCACAGTTCCCTCTTGCTCTGAGCTCGTGGGACTTCCTACTTTCCTGCCCAGGACTGTCTCCCATACACATGCAACAGAGGAACCTTTGTGTGGTGGGAGATTTCTTTTTCTCCCTGAGATGGAGATTTATACTCACAGCTTAACTCACACAAGTTTACTTCTTATAAAATTTTACAGATTAAGTCTAGAGAGAAGCAGAAAATGTAATTTTACTGGTGAGTTTAGAGGGAGGCTGATGCACAGGGAGGGCTGGAGGGTCTGAGAGCTGAGAGCAGTGCCCTGTGCTGTAAGGATGATTCAGCATGTGCAGATTCTTAAGCACCAGGAAGCAAAAGAGTTGCAGTGGTCTGTTACCGGAATTGTTTGGCCCGAGAGGCAATAAGGGAGCCACTCATTGCTATTTCTGATGGGCTAAAAGTGAACAGAAACGGTGACATCATCGCTCTCCCAGGTTTCTGTGCAATTTCAAATCCAACCCCTGACCTGAGTGAGCCCAGGCTGGGCTCTGAACCCCTTCCTCTGGGAAGCCACTCCACTGGCCCAGATGTCCTCCCTCCATCATGGCGCTGGTGACATCAGAGCTGTCATTTGTGTGAACTCTAAGGGTAATTTCAGTGCATTTTTGAAGATTATTGTGTAAAACTTCCTTCTCGTACTGGACGGAAGTGTGGCAACAAAATGGATTAACTCTGCAAAAAGCAGAGACTGCTGGCTCTGGTACACAAATACCACTTGGAGTCATTAACCAAACTCCTAAGGAGTTATTAAAAGGCTGCTGTGCTCCAGGGAAGGCAGGATCAGCCCGTGGGGCTGAACGCTGCCCTGTGTGTTCCTGCAAACACAGCACCTCAGGCAGGACTGAACCTTCGTATAGAAACTTCTGCGGAGATCCAGAGCTGCTTGCAGGGCTCAGATTTCTTCCTTACAGTGGAATAATTCAAGTCTGAGGCTGCCTGCATATCACCAGATCAATACATGCATTTACCTGTCAAGAATGACTTGAACAAAAGACTGACAAACATAATTTTGAGAATTAATAGACTTCAGCAATTATCCATCTTTCTGTAGCATGGTGAGGAGGTAACAGCAAGCCAGGGGATGGTGGGAGCAAAGAAATTCCAGGGCTGGATCAAGTGCAGCCTATAAAGTTTAACTTACTTCAACAACTTGGTCAGAAGAGCACTTTGCTCAGAGCTGACAAAACTGTTTTTTGTTTTTCCAGATATGGGATTGCCCTAACTGTGAAATATGTGTCCCCGCCAACCCCTAAACACACCCAGCACAAGATATGGGTGAAAATGTCTAATGAAAAAATGCAACATAAAAAGTATTAAAAGTCCAATAATTTAAGGAGGATTCTGTGGTGGTGTTGTGCAATGTGAGGAAAAAAAAAATATTTGTGGGAAGAAAAGAAGTTGAGGACTTCATTATTTTTGGCAGGACTTATGTGCATTTTGCTTATCAAAGGTCTGTCATAGGGAGGAGATTATTTTATAGTCCATGAAAGTTCCCTCCCTCCTTCAGTTCTCCCGATTCCAAGCAACCTCCCTTCAGTCTGAGGGGCCTCTTTATAGCATTACATTTCAACTTCTCTCTTTTTTCCCCCCCCCCACCTTCCCTTTTTTTCCCTTGCTGGGGTGTTTTTAAAAGACAGATTTACCCCGTTCACCACTGCGTTCAGTGGGGTGTTGGTCTCCCCTCCAAGCTGGTCTAAGAAGGGACAAACACAGTGCTGTCTGCCCAGGACTGACAGGGGAAGGCATCAGTGTGGTCCTGATCCATTTCCCATGGCCATGATCCAATGAACGCTTTGAGCTGGGATAAATCAGCCCTGCAACCCTGGTGACCCCACCACAGCCCTGAACAGCTGGTTCCAGCACTTGATAACCATTTCACTGAAAAATCTTAACTTAATATCCAATCCAAATCTCCCCTGGTGCAACTTGAGGCCGTTTTCTCTTGTCCTGTCGCTTGTTATCTGGGAGAAGAGACCAACCCCACCTGGCTACACCCTCTTTCCAGGGAGCTGTAGAGAGGGGTAAGGTCCCCCCCGAGCCTCCTTTTCTCCAGGATGAGCACCCCCAGCTCTCCTAGCAGATCCGTGCTCCACATCCTTCCTCAACATCCAGCAAGCTCTTCCAAACCGTGAAGACAGGAGGAAGACAAAAGCCGTCTCAGTAACTTTTCAGCCTGGGAAGGTTTCGCTCCTGTGAAATTCCGCGACAGCAGCAGCAGCAGCCCCGCGGGACAGCCCCGCTCCATCCCCGCTGCCGGAGCTGCCGGGCGTCCCCGCTCCCCTTCCCGTGGCTCCACAGCCATCGGGGACAGATCCCCGGGGAGGCTGAACCGCATCCCCCGCGCTCCGGGAGCCGTCCCGGCCCGGCGCTGCCCAGCAGGCGGCACTGGCCGCCCGCCGCACCTCCGGCACTGCTCCCGGTGCCGGTTCTGCACCGCCCGCACCGCTCCCGGTGCCGGTTCTGCACCTCCCGCACCGCTCCCGGTGCCGGTTCCGCACCTCCCGCACCGCTCCCGGTGCCGGTTCTGCACCGCCCGCACCGCTCCCGGTGCCGGTTCCGCACCGCCCGCACCGCTCCCGGTCCCGCTCTCGCTCCCCGTCCCACAGCGCTCTCGGTTCCGCACAGTCCACACCGCTCCCGCTCCCGCTCTCCGTCCCGGCCCCGCACCGCTCCCAGTCCCGCTCCCACTCCCGCAGCGCTCCTGGTTCTGCACAGTCCGCATCGCTCCCGCTTCAGTTCCCCCTCCCGGTCCCGCTCCCGCACTGCTCCAGCTCCCGCAACGCTCCCACCCGGCCGGGTGGATGCGAGGCTGCCCCGGGCCGTGCTGGACCCTCCCGCCCCAGCTCTCCCGCAGCCGCGGCTCTCCGAGTGGCGTTTTAGGGATGGGGAGACGGGAATGTGCTATGGGCAAAGGATGCTGCTCTTAGCCAGATGTGCTTTGCTTTCGTTCTTGTGAACGGACCAACAAAACCACATTTAAACAGAAATATCTGTGGGTAAATGAGGTGGGTGCACACCAGGGCAGGTGTTGGCTCTGGCACTTCTCTGCCAGTCTCCCTCCGTTTTGTCCCTGTTCTCTGCCTGTGTGCCAGGAACAACCCAGCCTGGCTGCTGGATTGATGTCACGGCTGCAGGGATGCTCACTGCAGCCCTTCATGTCTCATCCCACCAGAAAAAATTATTAAGGACAGTTTGTCCATGTGCAAAACAGCTCCCAGCAATCCTGCCAAGGTCAGTGCGAACTGCTGAGCCGGTGCTCTGCTGTGAGCCACAGCTGGGTCTCACACACTGGGCTTCTCCAGGCAATGCAGGACACCTTTGGGAGAGGGAGCACGCAAGCCCTCCCTTCCCATGCTCTTCTCCCTGCCCTCTCCAGGGTCACATTCCACCTGTCTGCCCATGTGCTTGCTCCTCACTTAACTAGAAAAGAAAACCATGGACTTTCTCCAGGTCAGACAAGATCCATGTGTGTATGAAACCTGGGCAGGGATTTAATTGAAGCAGGTTTGTGCGTGGGGCCCTGCAGTGTTTGGTTTGGTCACCACCCCTTAGCCAGCCACTGGGACATCCTTCATGGGGAGAGGGGTCTGGTAGTCCGTTCTTCATGTGTGAAATCCCAGGGAAGAACACGGTTCTGATGCAGGGTGAGGGTTGCAAAGAGACATCTCCTCTTCCCAGCACCAGTCTGAGGGTCTGCTCTGACACAGGGCTGTGGTCACTCAATGTGCTGCTCCACCAGCAGTGACCTGGCTGCTCCAAGTGTCACCTGCATGGCTCTTCCTGGCCCAGCCTCTCCTGAGGCACTGAGGGAGGAGTTTCAGGGTGCTCTGTTCATTACTGAGTCCTTATGAATTCCCCACTGCCCGGCCCAGCATGGCAGGATTCACTCCCCCAGTGTGGGTGGGATGCTGAGGTCTCCAAGCCCTCTCCTTTGGTCTGCAGTTGCTTCATCCTGCCCTGCTGTTAACTCTCCTTGGAGGGATCATTGTGGGAAGCCGAGCAGTTCTCCAGTTCCTTTGTGATCCCCACTGGGCATTGCTCCACTTTGATTTTCTTTCTTCCTCTCATTGACTTCTTAGATCCTGTAAACAGCAAGATGACAGCAGGAGTTAACCACAGAGAAATGCATTTACACTTCTGGAGTCAGCACAGCCTCATCCCAAAATAGGGACAGTGCAGGAAGAAGCAAAGCTCAGCAAAAGAAAGATGAAGAGAAACCCCTCACATGTGAGACCTGTGGGTATCCAGGGGAGGCTGCTGTGATCCTGGACACAGAGCAACATGTGAAGCAGAAATAGGCAGAGAACTGACCCGGTGCAGGAGCATCCCTGAGAGGGTACCCAGAGCAGTAGGATGCATTCCATGGATTTCTTCCCCTCCCGGTGTGGCATATAGCACACACCACATGCTGAGAGAGGTGCTACCTCCCTCCGTCACCCCATTCCTGCCACAGCTGCATCCACACCTCACTTGGGGCATCCCCATCCAGTCCTGGAGGGTTGTGTGTGTCCGCCCTGGGCTACACAGGACAGTTTCCTCTCCATTCTCCCAGTGCAGGGTGTTGTACAGCAAATCCTCTTGTCACCCAGCTGTGGGGGTGTCCCCCGAGTGAGCAGGGCTCTCTGAAGGCCAGGCTGCTAAACAAGCTCCCTTCAAGCTTAAGCAGCAGGCCTCTCTACATTTATGGCTGAGCCAACCCTTCCCTGTTTTTACCCCCAGCACAGAGTGTGTGAGCAGCGGGATTTTTCTGACAGAGCACTTTTTAAGGCCTGACAGACAAACTGTCTTATCCTTGTCCTTATCAGGAGCAGTTTTCTGCTTATTCACCTGTAGGAAACATGGGTACAACACATTCCTCTGTCAGCAGGGAAACCTCCACAGCCCTGCTGGAAGATCAACAGAACTGGCAGAAACCTTTCTCTGAATGTCAATAACTCACCCCGGGGAATTTGGCCTTCCCCAATCACCACCTCCCTGACCAGAAAAGCAAACACAAGGGTCTAAGCTCTGTTAGCTTAGGTGCTTCGAGTGCTCTCCTGATCACCCTGCCCAGGCTGCCCTGGCTAACCATTAGCAGGGGCTCCTCTGGCTGGAGATATCAGTATTGCCAAAACACGGTGCAGAGGAGCACAGAGGAGCAACCTCCAGTCCCTCAGTGTCCTCAGGCATTTCTCAGGAGTCCCTCTGGAAGCAGCAGAAGTTGTAGCCCTGAGCTGATGCCCCAAGGAACTCCTCCTCCCTACCTTTTACCCAGGGATCCTGTCCTCTTTTTCTCTTCCTCTGCTGCACATGAGCTTTGTCTTTGGTGCAAAAGTACTTCCCGTCAGCCTCAGCTTCTTGTAGGATCTCATCTTCATACTTCTCCTACACCAACAAGAAGAGCAGTCAGTTTACAAACTACCCTGGCTTTCCCAGGGAGCTGGTGGCATTGCCAGGGACCTTTGTGACCATTGCTATGGAGTGATGACAAATGCTATTGTTCATAAACACTCTTGACTGGCTGGAAAGAGTGGCACTTCTATCCCTCAGCAGCAAGTTGTGTAACAGGGTGGGAATGAGGTTTGGCACCTGGTACAGGAAGAGCCATCACCTTCTGGAGGGAGCTTGGGCTGGGACAACCTGTCTTATGCCTCTGGGACCCGGCAGCCTAAGCTGATGGCTGAGGAGAACAAACAAACAAACAAACAAACAAACAAACCTCACTGTCCGTCGTGTCTGTCTCGTCGGATTCTTGCTTCCCAGACTCGGCATCATTGTCATCTAAGGAAACACAAAAAGAAGGTTTATTGACTGGTGGGAGACTTGACAAGCTCAAGAGCAGATGCAGAGCCACTGGCCCGGGCTCTGAGAGCCACTGAGGCGAAAAGAGCTTCAGCAACAAACTGTGTTGCAAAGCAGAGGCACTGCAAGCTACGTGGCCTGGAATGAATGTTTAGGGGTGATCCAACAAGACTTGATTGGGAAACCAGTTCCCAGGAAAGCTGGATCCATAGAACTTTGCTATGCCAAGGTCACAAGAGCTGTCCCAACATCTGTGGCTGCATACAGGTGGGAAATTGGGGATATTTAACCCCCAGAGTGCGCCTTCCTGTTTGAGCCCCAGGTGGGGAGAAGCGTGTTGGTTAAGAGGCCAAAAGGGACAATCCCCATGTTTGCCTCCAGTGCCAGTCAGTGGCTCTTGGCAGGGAACGTGTGCTGAGAAGCAGAGGAAGGAAAGGCAGGGGAGATACTTCCCTTCCCAGGAAAAGCATTTCACTGTGCACAGCCCCCGAGGCTGCACAGCCCCAGACTTGTACCTGCACACACCCGACCTCTGCACAGGCTCAATCTGCATGGGTTGGGGGCCAAGCCTTGTTGGTGGTGGCATCACCCTGTCTGCACACACAGCAACACGCCTGGGCTGGCCATGGTGGGCAGGAAGGGCTGGGGACAGGGCTGTGGACTCCTCTGAGGGGCAGGGACATCCCAGAAGCTCAATACTTGTTGCTTGTGACACCCAGGTCCAGCCAGGATGGAGCTCAGCAGGGCAATCCCCCCTGCTGCCCCTGCAGAGGTGGGAGAGCAGATGATGCTGCTTCCAGACACTCCTGGCGTCCCTCCAGCCTAATCCTATCCTCACCTTGTCCTTCTTCAGGTTAAGGTTCGCTAGAAAGTGTAGAAGTATTTGTGTATTGTTTCCTGGGCTTTTTGTCAACCTTAAGGTGAGAACTGAAGAAAGTCCTGTATTCCCACACCCGGAATGTAATCAGCTGAAATTCTTCTGCCATGATGATATCTCCTTAGCATGTAAATCACAGAGGACTCCCCTTTTTTTTTTTTTTTTCCACCATGAAAAATCCTGCTCTGGAGAGTGTTCCCAAACCACTCCGACACGCCCAGACCAACTAATCCAGGCGAGCTCAACTTTCTGGCCAAGCCAGTAAGGCTGGTACTGAGCAGCAGACGTGCTTCCCACTCCGATCCCCATGGCTGCTGCCTCCCACCTGCCTGGACAAACCTGGCACTCACATCCCGTGGGGGTCAGGCAGGGAGAAAGCCTTGAAAGGGCTCTTATAGAGCAAGGAAAGGGAGGAAGCCATCCTGATCTACCTGCTAGAGGCACCAGCATCCCTGGCTCTGTGCTCAACCGTGTGTGCTGTGTCATCACAGGACACACTTCGGAGCGACGGGACAGACAGGGATGGTTTTCCAGTGCTAATCCTGCAAACCTCTCGTGTTCTCCCCATCTCTGCTGGGAAATTCTGAGCTTCTGCTTTCCTGAGAGGGGCAGGGACGTTGGCTTGTTGCTGCTCATTGTGGAGTGGGTTTTGCCAGTAGGTCAGAGCTGCACTGACCTCTTTAGACCCTGGAGAATTCCATGGATACCATGGAGTGCAGGGTGCTCTGCAGAGTGTACACCCACGGGTGGCTCCTGTCTGTGCTGGACAGAGACACCGGGCTTTTCTCCAGTAGAGCCAGGATTGCTTTCTCCCCATGGATACTGAGCCTGATTTTTGGACATGTCTAGGGTTGAAAATTCAACTCTCAAGGGCAGAAATGTGACACCTGAAGTTCCCCCAGGGGCCTAGAGGAGCTGGGAGCCAGGAACACTTGGTCCCTGGAAGGTGGGTTTGCAGGTGCGTGCAGAGCCCAGCAGAGAGCTCTGGGCTGGGAAATGCCTTTGCCAAAAGGCACCTTTCACTCTTGCCTTCTCAAATGTCACATTTGCCTGGGGCTTCTTACCTGCTTCTGCCTTCTGTGCACTGACATCCCGCCTCATCCCAGCCTCAGGAAGGGCCTCGGGGTCACTGGGTGTGGAGCTGTTTGTCAGATATGCCCGTGAGAGCGTGAGCTGTGGAATACAGGGAGCACAAATGCTGCTGTCACCAGGCAGGACAGGATTGTCCTCAGCCCTTACATGACGACTGTGACAAGGGACAAGCATCACAGAAATGTTCCTGTGCACTGTGGTGTGTTTGCAGGGAGCCCAGCACCTCCTGTGGGAGAGGACACGGACACTGCCTGTCCTTGGGCATGGATGGAAACCCTGTGGGCACTGGAGAGGAGGTGGGGAAGGACAAACAGGACTGAGCCACCACGGCTCTGCCATGAGCAAATTGGCGTCACACACATCAAACCCATCCTCCCCCAGGACCCCAGTGCTGGTCACTGCGGTGCCAGCAGCAGGGCCGGACACCCTGGGCTGGGGAAGCGGCTGCAGTCGGTGCCAACACGAGCTGTACTCACCACCGCTGCATCCTCCTCCTCCTCCTCTTCCTCCTCCTCCTTGGCGGCACCAGGCGGTGGCCGGGCGGCACCGTGCCAGCGGTAGGGGCAGCGCAGGTCGTCCCGCTGTGCCCTGTGTGCCCCGGCGGGGCCGCGGGCTGCCGGCACGGCCGGGCTGTCCCCGGGGCTGTCCCGGCGGCCGCGCCGCTCCGTGTCCCTGCCGCGGCCGGAGTCGGACAGATCCAGAGGCGCGTCCGCATCGTCATCCCTCGCCTCCTTCACTTTGACTCGGAACACGGAGCGGTCCCGGCTCAGCCAAAGCTCCTTCTCCTCCTTCCCATCCGCGGCATCCTCCGGGAAGGACCTCTCCTCCTTGCACCCCGCCGCGATGCCCAGCCACGGGGACAGGGGCCGCTCCCCGGGCGGGGGCTTTGTGTGGCCGTCTGTCCGCTGGCCCGGCTGCCGCTGCTGCAGCAGGAGATGCTGCAGCCGCTCCCGGTGCTTGAGGAGGTGCAGCTTCTCCTCCAGCTGCTGGTCCCTCACGTACACCATGGTGGCGGGGAGCCTCAGCAAGGCTGCGTGGTCTTCCCAGCTGTCCCGGGGCCGCGTCCTGCCGTCTGCGGCTTTGGTCCGGAGCAAAGGGCTGGGGAAGCTGCCGCCGTCCCGGTCAGCCGGGGCGCAGGGACTCGGCAGCCCCAGCTGGTGCAGGGAAAGGTGCTTGTGCAGGAGGCAGAGCTGCTCTCTCCGGGCACTCAGTTTTAGGTTTTCGTAGGACGGAGCAACCTTGGGGGAGTCTAGTTTGCTTGCTCTTAAATACCTAAAAAAAAAAAAAAGCGTGGAAAAAAATTTCCATTAGCTAGATCACATTAGCAAAATATAAAAAAATCACATTAGCATTAGAGTTTTCCCATGGTTTCCCAGCTCTGTGTGGTCTCTCCTGCTCTTTCCTTGCCCTGTTGCAGCTCTTGGCCAGTACATGATGCTTGTGTTTGGGTTCTGTGCTGGGGAGGAGGGTCCTGGGGGCCAGGGGTGTCAGACACTCAGCAGTGGGTCTCCACTGGAGTGGAGGAAGCCATTTCCATCCCACCATCCAGCAGCAATCCCCTGTCCCACGGCAGCTCAAGGCAGGGGGTTGGGTGAGGGTAAGGATGCAGTGACCTCTCACATCAGCACTGCTGCTGAGAAGTCACTTTGGAATAGTGTCTTACAGCCAGCACACCCTAACTACTTCCTGGGCTTTCTCAGTGCCTGAAGACCCCCAGGACAGAGGAACAGCCCACCCTCCCCTAATCTCACTCAGCAGGAGACTGTTACAGCCATCCTAGGAAGGTTGGTACAGTGCAGGAACCTGCCCTGCAAACCCAGTCCCTGCTACCCCTGGTTATTTGGCAGCTTCCATGAGTGCAAGCTGTTCCCAGGAATGCTCAGCAGAACTACTCACACTCTGGGAAACTCGCTGGCTCTACGGGTGAAAACACTGGCCTTGCTTAGCTCTCTGTGCTCCTGAAATCTGTGGGGAGGATAAGCCTGGGAAGTGCTGAGCCCTGCAGGAAAGCCCATTAGAATAGATAAGGAGGAGCAGGAATTGCTGCCTGCCTGGGACAGTCCTTCTGCCTGGATGTGAGGGCACCTGGTTCACTTTGTGGCTCTGTCTGAGGAGCTGGAATAACAAGAGGCTGATCTTGTTGGGCTGAATTCCAGTCATTTTTTTACTGGTGTAAACTGGGAGATCCCCCCTTCCCAAGGCTGTGGGAGAAGTTTGGAGAGGAAGGTGGGCAGACAGTGAGTACTGGCCATCCATCCATTGAGGGGCAGCTGCAATGGGCCGTGGCTCAGGCCCACACCACGACCCCCAGGCTGGAACTCACGCCTCGAGGCTGGGGCTGTGCTCGCGCTCTGGAGGGAGAGGAGTCTTCCTCGCTGGTGGAGACACTGCTGCCCCTGAAGGACCATTTTCCAGGAGGCAGGGTCTGGAGCCAGGTCTCACCAGGGCAATGGTGCCATGCAGCTGGTTGGAAATCCTCTGGGATGCCTGTGGCAGAGGAGAGCAAGTCCAGGTGAGCCATTCTGCAGTGTGCCCCAGGCTCCAGGGAGCCCAGCTGAACTGGGACACAGCTCCTCAGCAGTGAGGACAAGACAGACAGCTCCTGAGTGCTCTGCTTGATATTGTTCTGGTCAACAGATCTATCAAGTTTTTATTCATTTTTCCAGGAAATTTCCCCTTCGTGTACTCTATTTTCTGCATGCACTGATTGGGAGCACAGGAAGTTTTGTGTTTCCTCTTAAGTCACGATTCAGCGGCTTAACCAAGATAAAACCCTGCAAATTCCTTGTCCCCTACTCAGGCCTTTACTCATGCAAGGCTTTAGTCATGCAAGCTCCTGGCACACACTGGTTTGGTGGGTGTATTTCTAGTGGAGTACCTGGCCAGGACATCGTTGTCTCCATCAGCTGCCATGAAAGGCTCACCACATGTTCTGACTTGACTTTCCCCTGCCCACCTGGAGATGTCACCAACCCTTCCTGCAATCCCTATTATTATCCCCACAGCCTGCCTGCAGCCTTACCAAAACCCCTTTTCACCTGCTCTTTCAAGGTTTTTGTGGAGGTCGAGTAAGCAAAACCTGTGCCAAAACAGAAGTATCTGTGTGGGTGTGTATGTGGGCTTGATTTCCCATGACCAGGAACAAGGTCTAGGTCCTACAATCTCATCTCCCAGTGTCCAGTGTCACCATATCACTCAGCAGCCCTCAGCTGACACCCTCTCTGTGTTTGTCCTTGCAACCACGGAATGCCAGGCCCTCTGAAAATAGCAATATTCATCATGCTGCAGATGGAGGGACATCTATGATGCTCTTGGGCAGGGCTGCTGTGGTGTATTTGTTCTTGGTACCCACAGCTCCCACAATTTACATGTTTTCCAGTCTCTTCCAACCTTCACTGTGTTCCAGCTCCTTTCTTGCCTGGGTAATGGAGAGCTGGCTCTGTGGCTCAGGATAGGCTACACTGAAATGTGCCTCAGCACCATCTCCCAAAGTGCTTCACTCCTCAGAGCTTTCCCCAGCAAGATCTCTGAGAGAGGAACCAGAGCGATGGGCAGAGGATCCAAGGATGCTAGAGGTGTGGCCATGGAGGATAAACACAGGAGCAAACAAGGATGTGCATGGTCACAGCAGGGACAGGAGCCTGTGCCAAGCTCTGCTGGCAGTGAGTGGCAATTTCTGCAGAGAGGATGGGTCTGGAGTTTGGTGGGTGCCCTCCTTGGCTCTGCAAATGAGAAACTGCCCAAGTCTGGCTTAGTGTTCCCCTCCTGCTCTTTCCCTCTCCCAGTCTGCTTGTCTTGATCCAGTTCAGATAACCACAGCAGTGGGGAGAAGGCCTGAGGACATCAGGCTCCCTCTGACATCTCACCATTTCTGCAAGGCTGACTTCTTGGAGGACAGTGCCTGGAGAAGTCCTGCTACTTGGAGAGTTTCTCTGGAGCTTCTCTGGAGGATTTTCTGCAAAAAAAAAGGCACGAGCAGCTACCATGATGGTCCCTCAGGGCTGCTGCAGCCCTGCAGCCTCCCAGGAATGGCACTGGCTGGTACCAACCACCTCTCAGTGAAGACTTTGAGTCAAAATTGCCTCCTGGCTCCAGCCAGCACCTGATGGAACATGTCCTTCATTGCATGTGTGGGTGGCAGCAAGCAATGCCATGGTCTCTGCAGGAACTGTCTTACAGTGAGGGCACTCAAGCACTGTTTTGCTCTAATGCAGAGCAGGATGTTTCTCCCTTGACCTGCATTTTCCCCCCATCAGCTTTGCTGCCCATGGCAATGTCCATCTGAGCTGTCACCAGCTTGGCCTTTGCTCACCAGACTCTTTCCCAGAGCAGTTTTGCACCATGGCTCAGTCACTCTTCACATCCCCAGGTCCCTCAAGGGTGGCAGGAGCCAGCAACACCCACCTTCACTGAGCTCGAGGTCTGGCATATCCTGGTGGGCTTCTTCTGCTTCCCTGGGAGCTGCTTTCTCCGTGCTGACATTCCTGCTCACTGGGGACAGCAAAGTCAAAGGGGAGCTTGGTGTGGAGCAGCTTTCTCTGGAGGTGACCCCTGGGGTCTTTGTCCTGTCCCTGTTGGAAGGAAAAGGACATGAATGGATGAGAAGGGGCAGGAGAAGGAAGGGTTTGGAGCCACTGTGCTGACAGCTCTGAGCCTGATACATAAATATACATATTTATATGTGTGTGTGGATATACCAGATCCTCAGACTCACCTCCTTCCACTGCAGCTTATCCAGCTGCAGTCTGGAGCACGGACAGAGCCAGCACGGCAGCTCAAGGTGTGATTGCCCCACTTGGTTGTGGGTAACGTCACAGGAAGCCACGGTGTTGGCTAAGCCAGGACCCAGCTGAGACTATTGCAAAAGCTCTGTGGGAGCCTGTCCCGGGCTGGGCTTTCAGCCTGCTGGAGGAGTGGATTCAGCACAGGGATGTGGTGTCTGTCCCCTGCCACCAAATCAAGATGGAGGGGCTGATGCTCTCGGTGACTACAGGGGAGTGGCTGAGCCCTGGAGACACACACAGAGTCCTGGATGGCCTCTGATGCTGAGACATGGAGGTTTGGCTGGAAATCTTCCCATCCAGCATCTCAGGGGAGAGCAGAGCAGGGCAGGATCACTCAGTGCTCAGCAAGCCCAGCCCAGCACAGCCTACAGCTCTGGAACTACTCAGCTCTTGGAAAGCATTGGGGAGTAAAAGCCGGAGTTTCTCTTTAAGCGGATGGTGCTCCCGTGCTCCAAAGAAAACACATTTCTAAAGTAATCCCTCAGTGCTAATTCCTCTGGACTTTAAACCCTTGAGGAATGAGCTGATTTGTATATATTGGCCAGCCTGGCAGGTTGCTTGGCTTCCAGCACAGTGCTCTGCTGGGCTATGAACCTGTTGGTGCAGATGACTTCTCCCTCTTTAACCCCATCACGGTCCCTTGTGTGTCGCTCTCCTTCCCCCAAAACAACCCATTTCCTGCAGACCCTCTCTGGCTGCTGCAGGAAAAGCCATGGAAGCCCAGGGTGAGGTCCATGCAAGCTGCCCAGGGCTTGGTTTCCAGAGGGTTAAACACCATTGTTCCCCAGAAATGAATCTTTGGATGCTGGTGCACAGGAGAGTGAGCAAAAGTCAACAAGGAGTTTGAGAACATTTTTCCATGTCTAACATACACAGGAATCCACAGGAATTAGATGCTAAAATACCCCTGAGGCTGCCACAGTCTGGACATTGCCCTGCTCAGCTGTGGGGATGCCCTGGTGGTTACCAACACCCCTCCTAAAGAACAAAACCAGGAAAGTGCTTACTCCAGGCTCCGGAGCCTCTTCAGTTCTTCCTTGAGAGTTTTGTTCTCTTCCCTCAGGCGATTGGTCTCGTTTGCTGCAGGGACAGAGGTGGTGCTGTGAGTTCAGGCACTGCAAGGAGAGAGCTGATGCTCCTCACAGCTCGCTGGAGGGGAGGAGGAGGGAACAGCGCCGGCTTTAGGAGTGATGCTGGATTTCCTTCCTACTTTGTAAACGTGCTGGGGCTAAGGGATAAAAGGGAGCAACTTTCTGACTCAGGTTTCATCAGGATTGGGTCTGTTTGCAGCTCGTCCAGCTCAGGGGCAGAACACGACCCAGATGAGGCAGTGGTGGGTTGGACACTGCCAACATCCTGCCCCTGAGCACCAGGGCAGGGTGATGAGAGGGTGCTGTGCTAGGGGGAGGGCTGGGGGTCTCGGGGAGGATCAGACAGGGTCAGAGGGAGCTGTGAGCACCCAGCACTGGGTGCTGCAGCAAGGAGGCCACATGTGAATGCAGGCAGCTCCCAGGCACGGTGCCCTTGTGTGTTCCTGCTCAAAAGCAGCACTCAGGGAACAGTGGCATAGCAGGGGAGATAAACCAAGGGCTCTTGGCACCTCTCCATCCCTCCTAAATGCCTTATCTCCTTTACCCCCATGACCCTCCCTGGGCTGGTCAGATCCCCAGGGAGAAACACCCCGCGCCTCAGCGGTGCTGGGAGCTCTGCCGGAGGCTCGGGAGAAGATCCATCACACGTGTTGCTTGATTTCATTTACCCGTGCTGAGCTGCTGCTGTGACTTTCCTGTCTTTGCCAGAGTGCTGCTTCTGCCATGCCAAATGCATCCTTTTCCCAGGCAGCTGACACGGCCTGGAATCTCTCATTTTTCTGGAGGTGCGGAGGGCTGCAGCCCCCAGCTCTGAGGATTTGTGTGAAGGATTATGTCTGCTTGGGGGGATGTGAACTGCCATCCACAGTCCTGCTCCCTCCCTTCTCCCCATCCCCAAACCCTTCCCAGATTCCTGCTCACCACGAGGGCTCATGTGCAAATATCTGGGAGAGGGATTAACTGAGCAAAGTCTCAGCCTGCCAAAGCCGGGCTTACAGCGGGTGTCAGTACGTACAGAGGATGAAGATGTGCTGCAGGCTCTGGAAATGAGAGGTCTCGTACTCGTTCTGCTTCTTTTTGGCCAGCTCCTGGGTGACCATGCATCTGTCACAAAGACCAGCTCGCAGCCTGGAGGAAGGAAACCCCACAGCTTCTTACCACACGGTTTCCATGGGAGAAACAAGTTCCTGCTCTCCCCAGGGAGAAGTGTGAACACCCACACCATCACCCAGAACCACCCCTGGAGCCCAGCACTGGCCCTTGCACCCCCCAGATCCAGTCCCACCACCACCAGCCTAGGAAAGCTCCTATGCAGGTGTCCAGACTCCTCCAGCTCTCCCAGCAGCTCAGTATGGGAAAAACAGAGATTTATGTGCTACGTCCCACTCCTGGGAAGACAGCAAATCCCAAACTCTTCCCCTAGGAGGGTGCAGTCACTGCCCCTCAGCAGCGCCCTGCTGAAAACCAAATCCTACCTGTTTTCCAACACCTTTACATTTTCTTTAAGGACCTTCTGTTGTTCCCTTAATTGGTGATTTTTAGCAAAGAGCTCTTCAATTCTCTGAGCATCGCTAATTGAAGAAACAGAACAAAGAAAAGAGGGTTATCAGATTCCTCCCCAAAACCTGTGCCTTCACCCACAGTGCCCTTTTTCTTGTGTTGCAGGAGGGGAAAAAAATGTGTTGGAGCCTGGATGCTGCCCTGTGACTCCTTGCTTGGAGTCAGCAGCTCAATTCCTCCCAGTTATTGTTTTCCAAGGGAGAAAGCACCGGCTGGCACAAGCATCACCTGCCAGTGGGAAGGCAAACTGGAGTTGGACTGGGATCACCCCAAGCCCTGGCTGCAGCCAAAAGGTTGGAATTTGGCAGTGCCAAAAAGGCAAATGGTGCTGTCTAATCCAGCAGTCTTGGAGAACTCGGGAAGTCTGAAATTCCAGTGGTGTATCCACCCCTCTGCCCCCCTGTCCTGGCATCACTCACCGGCACTTCTCCGTCGTCAGCTCTGACACTTTGCTGTGCAGACCTGGAATAATGAACACACACAGAGAGGTGGGTGTTTATTGCCAATTCCCCAGCACTCAGAAGCAAACGACACTGATGGAATTTCAGGAAGGTGCGTGGAGAAAAAAATGAGATTTTTGCAGAAATCTCATCCATTCACAAGCCTTATCTGTGATAAGGAATAACACATTGCATGTGTTAAACAGCATCACAGCTTAGTGTAACTGGGAAAGTTGTACAAAATGCGAGCTCATTTTGAATTCCCACTATTTAATGAGTCTGCATTTCCTTCCCAGACCCAAAAAGTCTGGTTTAGTTTTGTTTCTACTTATTTCTCACTACAGCCCATATTTCCCAGGTGGGCAGTATTTTATAGCTTTCAGGGCTGGAAAGCATCTTGGAGAATATTTGCAGCTGAATGGCTTTCCTTGATGGATCTGCAGACATTGTATCCTGTCAAATCCATTTTATGCAAAGTAGATGTAAACATGTGGTTTAAATTGCTCAACAGTTTCCTCTAACTCTCACACGACTTGAAATTACACAAGAGAAGAATGAATTCATAAGCCAGAATCATCCAAAAGTGCTGAAGTTTTGTTCATAATATTGATACTGGGAATTATTCTAATAGGAAAACAATTGGACTTGGCACTTGGTTGCTTAACCTAATGGGTTTTATTTTAATAATGTATGACCTGAGAAATAATTTATTCCCTAGAGGAATAAGCTATCCAACCTGACTCAAATGTTTTCTTTAACAGAGCTTCATCTCCTGCTGCTTCTGTCTTATAGATTATTACATCTTTCCGCTTTCCCTTGGATCCCTCAGTATCCAAATATACTCCAGTCCTCACAGCTCAGAGCAGATGCCCAGCAGGAGGGTGGGCACCTCTGCAAACCTCCCAATTCACCTTTATCACAGACCACGACAGCAGGGGCAGGAAAGGACCCAAATCCCCCATGGTTAATGCTTGGAGCCGTGGGATTCCTGCTGGGACTGAGCACCTCCATGGCTTGTTTTCCAGGAGCATGGAGTGCAGGAATGTCCTCTCTCTTCTGCTCCTCCTCATTCAAAAAGTTACTTTTTCCTCAGTACGCCAATGAGAGGCACCAAGGGGCCATCAGAGGGTGTTCTCCCCTGAGGGACAGGCTGTGACCCCAGTCCATCCCCGTGGGTGCTGCTTGCTCAGCACTAATCCCCAAAGCTCCCTAATCCACTCCTGCTCCTCCTCCCTCCGGGTTATTTGACACCAAACGGATCAAGGCGGCGTTACAAAGAAATGGATCTTGGCCAGTTTTTGATGAGACATTTTGTGTCTCCCTACCTTGGACCTCTTTCTCATGGATTTCCTTGAGCTTGTTCAGGAACTCTGCAAAACTCTCTGTGGTCATGTTCAGGGCTGAGCCACACTTCAGGCTGTGCCCAGTGTGAGGACGTCCTTTTGATTCAAATTTTTCAGGTTTCAGCCTAAAAGAGAAAAAGTCCAACAAAAGAGATGTGTCTTGTGAATGTGCTGTTCTGGAAAGGACCAGGCCCAAAGCCAGGAAGGGAAACCATTTGCTAAACCATGGGATGCATTTTTGTCCACCCTGCCTCAGTGCTGAGCATAACAAAGAGCAAGTCTTAGATATCAGGAGAAGCCCAGCTGGAAAATCAGGCTTTTCCTCTACTTGTTGAGCGGTTTAAATTGCATTTCTCTGGGATGAGGTGGGGCAGGGCATCTTCTTGAGCATAAAGAAGAGACTGCAGAACTCGTGTTGGGACCACATGGGGACTGATGATGGGAAAATTCACAGCAGCTTTGGTGTTCGAGCCTGATGGACTCATCTCTTGCTGAGATGCTCCCATGCATCCCCTCTCCCTCTGGCAGCAGGCACAGCTTTTACAGAGGCAACACTCACCACTCGGCCACCCCACTGTCGCTGCCCAGGCTTCCTGCATGACCTTGCTGGCTGTAGCCTCTTTGAACCCTTGGGAGACACCAAACAGGACTTTTTCACCCCATTTTACGGAGAAACCAGGAGAGGTGGTATCCAGAGCCAAGTCCTGCAGGAAGCTGGTGTGAGCACAGCACCCATGGGGTCCTCTGGAACCACCAAAACCACACTGAAAAAAGAGGAACTTCCACATGAAGGCCTTAGCATCTCCACATGGGAGCTTCTCCCCCAGAAATCATCCTGGGTTAATGAGAATCGAGTAATCCCGATCCCAACAAAGCACCTGGACACTCAGCCTTCAACCATGAAGAGATGACCAGGGAGAAAACCTCCCCTCCGTTGCTGGAAAGTGAAGAGTGGGCTGGGACCTGGGCTGTGCAGCCCCACGGGGAAGGTTTGTGCTGGGTTCCAGCGCTCTCCCAGCCTGGATCCCGCCCGTGCCTTTATCTGCATGTGGAGCAGGGATGTGCCAGATCGCCTGCATATGCAAGATGTGGGCATGCAGAGCTGCAAGAAGAAAGTTTCCCCTAAAGCATCTGATTTTCAAAAGAAATGAGGCACGCGCCAGCAAGCACGAGCAGCGAGCTCGGCACGCTCGGATCAACGGAGCAGCTGTCTCAACACGAACCATCCCCGAGTCACTTTGTTTGGCTTTTGAGCAGATCTGCTGCAGACAGAGTAGAGATCTCACTCTCTGGGGAAACAAAAAATGTTAATTTCTCCTGCTTCCCTGGGCATAACCCACTGGTTCCCAAGGCTGGGTGATCTATCCCAGCAAATAAAAGCACGGTGGGACTCGTCCGGCTCGAGATCTGCTGCTGTGAAATGGGATTGGGAACGGATCTGAGCCCCCAGAGCCACAGCTCAAAAACCAGCCAGGGGAAATAACGCCCAGCTCTGCTGCAAAACAGAGAAAACCCCTCCTGATGTTAATGGGATGCACTTCCCAGGATCACTCAGTCCTAAATTAGGCTCTGCCCTGGGCGAAGCAGCTCCCCAGGGCTGAAAGGAGGTTGTGAGACCAACCACTGCTGTCACGGGACTGACACCCCGAGTGCCAGCTGGGAAGGCTCTGAAGTGCTCAGGCACGAATTCCCATCGTGCTGTAATCTGGGAAGGGATTGCAACCGGGAGCAGAGGAGTTGGCGGCTGCATGTGCTCCTGCTGTGCTCGGCTGGTTCAGGTCCTGCCCACCGGGTGCTAAGGGCACAGCCCTTTCCCCAAGGCTGCTGGTGTCTCCGGGGGCTGAACACAGCATTTCCAGACACAGGGCTCCAGCCCAGCCACCCGGGAAGGTGACACCCTGGCTGGGACTGGTGCCAGCCTGTGCTCAGGGAGGCAGGGCTGGGCTGGCGTGTGGTGGGAGGTGGGAGGCACGGGGGCAGCCCAGGTGCTCGGTGCTGGATCTGGATCCCTGCAGCTGTGACTCAGTGCTGCGGGCAGGGCCCGGCAGATCAGGATTTGGGGCTGGGGTGTGGGCAGCAGCTTTGCCTTCCATGCACAGCTGAGGCTGTGGTGCCACCAGGGTTGGGCTCACTCCTGGTTTTCTTTTCCTCAGAGCCCTCAGGTGAGTGGGCACCTGTGAACTGCTGCGGGTCCAACCAGCAGGGAAAAGCTGCCAATTTTGGTGCTTTTTGAGATGACAGAACCCATCTCTGCCTGCAGACGGAAAAACCACTCTGTGGCAAACCTGGCGAGGAGCTCGGGTCTCTGGTTTGTGCACACATGTGGTAGCAGAGATCCTGATGAGCCTCGCTCCCCATGGATCTGTTCCCAGGATTCAGCAGCATCAGAACAGCTGCACTGACAGCCCAGGCTCCCTGAGGGGCTCAGCTTTGCTCCCTCTCACCCGCTGTAGACGGGTGAAGGCGCGAAGCCACAGCTCCCTGCTCCTCTACCCTGCTCCAGAGGATTTATTGAGCGAGATTTACTGCTGAAGCCCAGACCACAGAGTCCCTCAGTGCGGAGCTCTCTCCCTGAGACAGGGTTTTCATTTAGAGCCCCGAGCCCTTTGCAGAACTGTCGCTGTGATTTAGAGCCGGTGGTGCCGGATGCGGCCCCGTGGCGGGGCAGGAGCAGCCCTTTGGCATCCCAGCAGGGCCGGGTGTATTTCAAAGTGACGGGTGCCCTCTGCAAACAGAGCCCCAGTGTTGGGGACCAAAGGCAAACCCCTCATCCAACCCCTAAATCTGGAGGGTTTGGGAAGCCCAAGAGCTGGGGTAGAGATGTTGTTGACGGCCGTGGCTCACCTGCTCTCTGCATCCCTCGATGCTCAGCTCAGGGTGGGACAAGGGCTCCAGTTTGGGGCTCAGGGTGGGACAAGGGCTCCAGTTTGGGGCTCAGGGTCCCCAGGATGTCAGCTCTCATGCACGGGCCTGGGGCAGCCCCCAGCATCTCCTGGGTACCAATGGCATCGCTCCTTGGGCAGGATGCTCCTGACTGTGGCTGGGGAAAGGAAAAAGCAGCAGGGAGGTTATTTTCTCTCCCGTCTGAGGGGACTGGGGAAGGGATGGACTTGGACAGCTGGCTCTGACAGCACAGCCAACCCCCATTCCGTGGTCCCCAGGGAGTTCCTGACTTCTCAATACCATCCCCAGCACTGCCTGTCACACTCACAGGGAGCCACAGCACATCCCCACCCTCAGCCCTGTCTCCTTTCAGAAGGATAAAGCAACTCATTAGCTAAATGAGCTTAAGTCATTAAAAAAAAAAAGGCAGGAAAGAAAAAGGCAGGACTGTGACATTCTGATACTGTGGGATCAGTGAAGCTTAACGGATTTACCACCAGATATTTCCCATCAGCAGTGCTGGAGTTGTTCAGCTGCAGGCTGGAGTGATGTCACACACCTTTCTCTGGGTGATTGTGGGGCAGAGCTGCTTTGACCAGCCAAACTTTCTTTCCTTGGCTCCCCTACTATGTTCCTGCTCTAATTTTAGAATTATAAACCAAGTTTGTGCTCAGAAAAACTGCTTGATCACTCATGGAAAATCTGCAGTGCCAGGAGTATTTCATGGGCCAGCGTGGAGCTAACGCTCTTTGCCGATGTACTTTGCTTGGCGGTTTGAAGAGGGCTTTTTTGCTATGTTGAGGGATTCTTTTTTTTTGCTGGGTATTTATTTATTTGCATGACTAAACATGGCACAGACTTCCCTAAAATGGAGCCCAGTGCCTGCTCTCCACCGTGCTGGGTTTGCTGTGGGTGCTGCACAGGGGCTGCCAGATTGCAAAATTACCTCCCGACAAGTGAGACAGGAGGAGCAGCCTTGGTTCTTGCCTCTCCAGGGAGGAGGATTTGGTGCCTTCCTCTACCTGGCACAACCTGAAAATCCTCCCTGGAGCAGGGCAGCTACTCCGTGCTGCTCTACCAGCCCAGGGGCTGGTTTGCAGCAAGCCCCAGGCTGTCTCTGCTGGCTGTTGGATGAGGGTCCCACTCGGGTGATGTGGAGCTGCAGCACGACTGTGACCTGCCCCGATGGCCCTTTGGGTTTGTGGGGACTGCTCACAGCCCCCTGAACCAGTCCAGCAGGATCAGCAGCACTGGGGAGATGCTGTCCCTGCTCACGTGTGCACAGACCTGTCCCACTGCAGGCAGAGGAGAACTGGAGCAAACCCTCCAAGATGCAGCTCCAGCCTCAAGTCCCAGCCTGCACACTGATTTACTTCTACCCCATAAAGCCTCTGTTGCCATAATATGGCACAGCCCTGGTGATCACAAACCCAGCAGCTCAATTTCTCCCCCACCACCCTGGTCCTGTGGAGGCAGCTTCTTCTTCTCCAAGTGCTGTGGCAATCACCAAACCCTCAATATGGGTTTTCTTTCATTACCTCATTTCTGCTTAAGAGCCCCTATTCCCCTCAAGAATCCCTGTTTTCCTTGCAACAGGGACATCCCTCCTGCCAACAAATAGTCTGGGCTGCTCTGGGCTTGCAGGATCCCTAAAATCAGAACTGTTTGTCCTCTGCAATACCTGAATATACCCAGGAATCTGACTTTGGTTTTACATAGCAGGGTGAGCAGTCTGGACTCTCTGCTTGGACTGTCCCCATCTGGGAGCGAAGTTTTGTCCTCCCTCTCTCCAATTCCTGCTACTTTGCTGAGGTTTAACAGTAAATATTTGTTCTGTTCCCCTCTTCAGGACAGATGACATTTGGACCCACCAGCCATGCCGTGATGCTCCCAGAGTGTGGTGGGCTTTGGGCAGATCTATGGGCAGCTCTGTCTGCCCACAGGAGGATTCAGAAGACGATTAAAAGTAGCCACTTATCTGCCTGTGTATCTCGGGGTAACCACAGCTTCTATAAACATTACCCAATTAGCACCTCAAAATGCTCTGGGAAGTGGGTAATGAGACATTATCGCGTTTTTCGGGTGTTTTAATTGAGAAGTGGCGAGGCTCAGGAATAGCTCAAGGCCCTGTTGGGACTGGAGGCGCGTGGTCACTGTCCATCCAAAACACTCCCATGCCATCCCCAGCTCCAGAGCTCTCAGCTGGGCAAAGTGGGAGGAAAATCCCCTGGGAATCTCTGATAGGTGGTGGTTATCACCCCACTGGCTGCTTGTGATCCCGTTACACTGCACAGGGTGCCTGGAGAGTGCCTTGGTGTCACTGTCTTCTCCTCCATGGCAGGAGACCTCCCCAGCAGCAGCATGGTTCAGAGCCCACACTGCTCCTGACGTGGGGGATTCATCACTCCTGGTCCTGCATGGGGAAGCAGGTCTTGAGTGGGAGAAAGGGCATGAAGATTCCTCTCGATCACGCTTCCATAAACTGGCACCTCTGCTCCTGCTGTGTGAGGGGTGCACGGGCATCCTGAGCCAAGCTAATGGCCATGCACGTGGAAAGAACAGATCTCTCTTTCCTGGATATGGAGATACCCCCGGATATCCTCAGATGATGAAGTCTTTGACCGGATCAACTTTTCTCTTCAGCACCATTTAAAAAAGGAGTAATGTCCTAGGAAGATCTAGTCCTGCAAAACCCTCCTGGGTGTTTAGTCTTGCTGCAGCACCAAGGATGAGTCTTGCCAGCTCAGCCCCACGTTGTGCTGTCCAACAGACGGGACAGACACAGTTGGGCATTTTTATGGACTGAGGCATCTCTGCATGTCCCAAATGCCTGTGACACACCAGTGTTGGGGACACCCTGCTACCTAGGCTAGGTTTTGAATCAATACCTCACATCAGTGTCCTGCATCCTCCAGGGGAGGATCTGTGGCCATCTCCCTGTGAGTGCTCTCAGCACATTCGCCATTGTGGCACTGTCCCAGCAGAAGGGACAAGGAGCAGGCAATGGGGACAGTTCAGCCCACAGCAACAGCCCCTGTGCAGGGAGGCAGCATGTGGGCACAGCCTCTCCCCAGCAGCAATCCCACCATCACGTCCTTCCTCCTGGATTTAAAACAGGGAAGAAGGATGCCAGCCCTCGGTAACATTACACCTCATGCCTGGGGCTGCTGGAAGCCCAGGGAGCTCCAGCCTCTCTGAATATTTATGCTGCCTGAAGGAACGTATCTGGGCAGCCCAGGAGGACACTGTCAGCATATCCCACGAGGGACACAACGGGGACAGAGGGCCACCTTGCCCAGCTAGCTAGGGGTCACTACAACTAAACTGCCATTCAGAGAAAAAGAAGCAAATTTATTCTTAGCTTTGGCAACAGAGACGAGTTCAACGCGCAAAATGGGGTGGGAAGGGAGACCCACAACTCCACTGAGAGTTATTTACTGCCCAGTGTGTGCATGGCTTGCTGCAGGTCAGGTCTGCCTGAGATGCTGCATGGAAGGTGGATCAGGTCTGGAAGGGGTGATGCCCCCCCAGAGCCCAGCACCAACCCCCAGGTGCTGCCTGCCCAGGTGGGCACTGCTGCCACGTCCCACAGTCCACCCCACAGAGCCACAGCTCTGCTCCCCCGTGGCTGTCACACTGCTGGCTGTTTGCTCAGAGAAGTTTTCTGTTCCTGCCTCTGGTTGCCCCTCACCAGATACAAACACGACTGGGCTCCCTGGTGCTCACACAAACCCTGACACCCACAAATTGCCTTGACCCTCCACAGCTATTTCACTCCACCTGAGCAGAGCTGGATGCCATTTCTTAGCATTTCCAATCACAGGGATATCCCATTAACTTTCATGCTCAAGAGGAAAACGCCAGAGGAGAAGTTTTTGTGAAGAGGAGAGCCCTGGGGTTGTGGCTGGGCAGTGCTGCACACCCGGGTGGGCTCAGGTCCCCTCCCCACCGACCCCTCGGAGCTGCCACTTTGCCACAAACCATCGGCTCCCCGGCTGCTACACAAATCCAGATTTCCTCCTCAGACTCCTCAGAGAGGGAACAGAAAATCAAACAAACCCGTGACACACCAACCTCTGCCCATCAGATGGGATCTGGACCAGGCTCCGTCTGCCGGCACCAAGTGACAGCTCTGCCGGCGCTCTGCTGAGCCAGTTTTGGGCAGCTCTCCTCGTGTGGCTCACGCCAGCTCCCTTCCCAGCTACACAACACTGCCCAGGCTGCTGGGGGACAGCTAAAAATCTACAAGAACAATACTCACATTGGAGGACAGCACCTGTGTCTCGTTCTCAGCTCCTGGAGCTCAGTTAGGTCGTGATCAGGAGTCGGTCATCTGGGACAGGGAGACAGCAGTGAGCAGTGTGGGTGAACTTGCACAGACAATAAGCCATAATTTTTCCTTGCAGCCTGACTGGTTCTACTGGTTTGCGTTTCTTTGCCCCAGCAGCAGAAAGGAGGCTCAGCTTAGCTAAAGCTGCCCAACAGGTTCTGGTGTAACACAAAAAAGTGGCAAGACCAGTATGGTGTGAACACAGATAGAGATTTGATTGTTTTCCCATAATTACAGCTCAACCTGCGCTGTTGGCTGAAGTCAATCACATTAGCAAACAGACCCTTTTAAATAATTCATCCACCATTAAGATGTGAATTTTTTTTGTTTTATACAACTTTATAAAACTTGGCACTTTTTGAGAGGAAGAGAAAAAAAGAAAAAGAAAGTGACAGCAGCAGCAGCAGCATGCTACTAAACTTGAGTGGCACAGCCCAGGGCACAAACAAACCCCCAGCCCTAACACTCAGGAGAGGGAAAAGGATGTGCCCAAATTGACACGAATGACTGCTTCAAGTGCAGGATGAAAGCCCATGGTCCTGGACTGTCTTCTGGGGGCACTTTTCAGAGGCTGGGGATGCTTTAGGGACCAGTGAGGAAAGGCTGGGTGACTTGGGTGCTGATCCTGGCCAGCAGCCCTGGCTTAGCTCGGGTTTACTCCCAGCTCCAGCTGCTGACACAAGCAGCTTTCACCCTAAACCGTGGGCTGGTGGAGCCGAAGGCAAAATGGACACTTCCTGAGCCTTTGAAGTGCAGCTACTTCAGCATCCCCTGGGGAAAATGCTGGCACGGATTCCCCTGCCCAGGCTGGGCAGGGAGAGCCTTCCCCCGCAGTGCTGCAGACAGCAGCAGCTCCAGCAAAAAGCAAGAGATGCGCTTGCTCCCCATCGGCCTGGCATTGATAAAAAGGAATAGAAAGTTGTTGCCTACGTATCTGGGACCCAGACAGCACATGGTGCTCTGCCAAAAGCTGCCCTGCGAGCGGGGCCCTGCTGTGCTGGCACAGCCACCTCTGGCTCGGGAGGGACGCGTCCCTCTTGCTTAATTGGACACGTAACCCGAGGAGGGTGGTGGTTTCCCATTTCCAGGGCCAGCGGATGGGGAGAGCTCCTGTGGAAGGGGATTTGGAGCACTGAGGCTGAGCTGCTCCTCCTCTAAGTCACTCACACCGCGCATCCCCAGAGCTCGGTGCCCAGACCCTCAGCTGGTGCTGAGTCCCCTCCATCCACCAGCAGTGATGCCACCACGCTGCCGGACACCCCAGCAGCTGAGCTGCCTCCTCAGCCATCCCAGCCGAGCACTGAGCATCCTTGGCAGCGTTTCCCTGTGGCAATCACATCACAAACGGTGGCTTCAGCTTTGCTCCCCGCGCACGGACAGGTCGGGCAGGTGGGAGCAGCTGGGGCTCCCAGGAATGTGGCTGCACACCCTTGCTATGGAAATGGGTGGCAGGTAAACAAGCAGCTGCTCGGCAAGCCCGTGGTCCTGGGCAGACCTGTAGGGGCTGTTTGGTGATTGCTCTACGTGCATGAAATTCCTGACTCATTCCTCTGCGAGAGGGACACAGCACAAGGTTCAGGGGGTGTTTTCCATCCGAGGCTTATTTTGAGCCACCTGCAATGGGCAGAGGGAAGCTCTTGGCCTTTATATTCCCTCTTTCCTTCTGAGCCCTTTGTTTTACTGTCGGATATGACAATTAGAGATCAATTGCTTGATATGGTCTGGTACCTCAGGCTGATGCTTGCGATGGTGGAATTAATGGCAAGCACATGGAAGAGAGATCCTTGCTCAGATCAGCCTGGGGACACCACGGGAGGGGCAGTGGGGTAACTGGGAGGTGTGGGGCTTGGGGAGATCACCTGCAGCAGCCAGACCTCCGAGCAGTGACACTGGGACGTGGGGCACGAGCCATGGGGGCACCGACACCCTCCCACGCCTGCCTCCAACAGGTCAGTGGCTGCTCTGTCTGGAGCATCAAGGAGAGAAACACCAAATCAAGGAGAGAAACACCAAATCAAGGAGAGAAACACCAAAAGAAGAGCTTAATGGGAGCAGCTGCTTGTGGGACTGAGGAGGCTTGAGGCAGAGCAGCTGTCTGGAAGTGTTGTGCTGGTGCACAAGAAGGCAGAACAGACATTTCTGGGAATCGTCTCCATATAAGCTCCTCTTGTTTCGCAGGTGTCTACTGATGATCACACAGATTGCTCACAGGAACCAAGGGTTGTCTGCTTCCTGGCTGAGCAGCCAAAAGAACTGGGCAGGACATGGATTTCTTTACATCTGGAGACTCGACAAAAAATTTAAAAATAATTTCAAACCCTTTTTCCAAAAGAAAAACAATAAAATAAGGGAAAAAATACAAATTCACTGAGGCAATGTGGAGGTATTTGACGAAGACAGACAGATGGCTGCAGCTGGAAAGCCAGAGAGATGACAGAGAACCTTTACTGGGCAAGACAAGAAGGATCTTCAACAGGTTCCAACCTACTTTCTGGATATGTAATAGGGAAACTGTTCTGATGTTGAGAAAACCCATTCCCAGAGTGGAGTCATACTGATCCTCACCCAAAAGCAAAGGATAAGAGCAAGTTAGGCTTTCAGGAAAAGCTGATCACCAAAATCAACATCTGTTATGGATGCAGCTTATTCTTCACTCCACAGGATCAACAGGATGGAAAAAAATCCCCTGTTCCAGGAAAGAAATCACATTATTTGTTCCCATTGAAAGGGCCAGCAGAGGGGCCTAAAGGCACACAGGGGGATGTTCCCCATGGGCTGGGCTGCAGTACCTGAGCACAGAGCAGAGCTGGAGATCAAAAGCAGATACACCCAACAGCTCAAGTCGCAGGTGATTTTCTGGGACGTGGCCAGAGCTGGAGACCAGCATCCTGCAGCATCCCTGGGACAGGAGCTGACAGCCTCATGCTGGGCTGAAATGCGCTCCTGGGCCATGGATGTGGGTGGAGGCCCCTGGTGAGGATGCTCAAGGCTGTTAAAGACCTTAAGGGTGTTGACAAAAGCATCCCTACATCATTAGCAATAGCTCTGAGGTGCGAGTTGTAACTTCTCTGGGCACCGTGTGCCAGTGCCTCACCAGCCCCAGAGTGAAGGATTTCTCCCTGATATCTCATCTAACCCTGCCCTCTGCCAGTTTGAAGCCATTCCCCCTGGTCCTGTCACTCATCACAGACCAGCCTGAGGGCACTTCAGAACCTGATTCTCTTGGGCTTTTCACCAAACCCCATCAGAGCAAACCCAAAAGAGCTCCTGCAGCAAGAACAAGCGCACGGGAACAGCATCGCTGGGCAGACACTGCTCCACAGCAGACACCCAGAAACACAGGCAAAAATATAAAGGGGAGGTGGATCAACGTTACCAGGCGGGTGGTGCAATGAGAAAATGAAATATTCCCTCGGTAATCCGCCCCATCCCGCCAGGAATGCCGAGCGGCTGTTGCAAGGCACGCACGGAAGGCAGCGCACACATAGCAGGCAGCTTCCACCAGAGGCTGCTCGATGGCTTCGAAACACGTCCGATGTCTGCAGCTGCCTGCACGGGACACAGCCCTGGGACATCGCCCGGGGCACGATTTGGGAGCCCACAAGCTCCGAGAACTCCCGTCCAACTGAGCAGCGCTGGGTGCTGGACCCGAGGGATGGAGCATCATTAGCTGCAGGACCAGGGCAAGGAGGCTGCTGGCTGCTTTTCTCACCTTGAAAAGGTGGAGAGGCTCTGTAAAAGTGAGACAAGGAGAGGCTTGGCTAAACCAGTAGTTTTCTGGTGTTATAAGCATTTAAATAACAATAAGTAACAAAGGCAGCCTGCCTTTGTGGGCTGTGGTTGTGCCACTTCTCCCTGGATTTGCATGGGGTGGCGCTGGGTGACACACGGTGCAGGTGAACGGGAGCTGCTTTAACCCTGTGGGTCACCCACAGATCTCAGAAATCTGCACAGAAAAACTCACCTTCAATCTCCGTTACTAAAAGATACAAAACCCAATCAGCTGGGAAAAGGGCAGCCAGTGTGAGCATTTTCTCTCAGCTGGAAGGAGAAGCCGATAAGTCCTTTTCACTCTGGCTCAGTTTTCCTTCACCTTCTCCAACCTACAAACTGCAAACACCCTGAGTGTGCAGCTCTTGCCTTCCAAGGTGCTGGGAACGAGCAGAAGAGTACAAAGACATCACCAGACTGGGTGGCAGCTGTTCTCTGTGAAGTGCAAAGGGCTGGTGGGAAGGTAGCTGTCGATGTCAGGCTTTGGCACCACTTGTCTAGTCAGGGAACATGTTGTAAGTTTTTGTGATCCCACCTAAATTCACCTGTTCCTGTTGCTCACATTTTCCCAACAGACAAATGTTTAAATATTTTCTACCCTAGCAAAAATAGTGTGGATGGTGTGGCTTGCAGAGCTCAGGGTGCCTGGCTCCCTGCTGAGGATGCTGAGGGCTGGGTGGGCTGTGCCAAAAGTTGAAACAAACACTTCTTAAACTTTACAAAAATGTTCTTTTTTTGACTCATCTGTGTTCATGCCAGCCTTCAGCCAGCAGCAGCTCAGCTCAGGCTGGGGAAACACAAATGGGTTGCATTGCTGGGGTTCTTCTCTTCACCTCTGCCTTCCCGTCCTTCTGCAGGGAGGAGATTAATGCAATCAGGGTTTGTAATCATTTCCTCTCTAAGATGAAAATATGTTTGCAGCTGGCTCCCACTGCGCAGGGATGGAGGAGAGCCTGGCAACCCCTCTTCCAGCTTGCATTCCCATGTGGGCTGGACTAGGATACCAATCTTGCCCCAAATTCACCTTTTTTTCTGTGGGGAGAGGGGAATCACGTCCGTTTTCAGCTGGCTCCCACTTGGCTAAAGCAAGGAGGACCCTGCTGTCCTCCGACACATCCTGGCTCTCTTTTAAGTGGTCATGACCCATAGTTTGAGAAACTCTGCCCTTAATAGTCCTTCCTGTCTCTTACTCCTCCATCTCTGCTCCGTCTTCTGCAATATCCATTTTCCCTTACCCCTCCCTCCTCCCCTGGCCAAAAAGAAGTAAAAAATTAAGTGTGAATTTCAGAGCAAAAGATGCTTTTGTGGTTTTTTTACAGAGATACTGAGAAGTGAAGGAAAAACCCTTCCCATAAATTATAACTTCATGAAAATGGCTCAAATTGCACAGAGTTTGCAAATTACAGAAGATGCAAACGTCAGTTGAAGAAACTCTGGCAGTAAATATTTTTCACAACTGCTTCATTAGCAAAGCTTTTCACTGGAAAGGTTCCTGCTCTGGAGAGCTGGGGAAGGATGACGGCTCTTAGGCTTTAAATGGTTCGCCCATAACACACAACTATGTCATTTATCCCTCTGTAATTAATTAATCAATAATATCTCAGTATTAAAGACAAGAAAACTTATTTTGAACTTTATATCTGGCGCAGATCCTTGGTAAGAAAGATATTTCATAGCTCTCCTTGGCTCTCCCTGATGTGTTATCTCCAGTGTGGCAGCACCTGAATACCCAACATAGGAATGTTGAATGTGCCAAAGTTGTTTTTTTCCTCTGTTTCCATCTTTCCCATGATGGAAAACCAGCAGCAAAGTGCTCATGCCAAAATAAAAGGCAGGAAGAGATGATCTGCCTGAATCCAGTTGAAGTGGAAAGAGCAAATGGCAAACCAGCTGTGGAGCACCCAGTGCCATTAACCTATCGCTGCTTTTTACCAATCTCTAATTGCATAATAATTTTTTTTTAAAGAAAAAACCCATAGAAAACCAAATTCTTTGGTTTGTAGTGGCAGCTGATCAACTTTTAGGCAATCTACAGTAACTCTTCACCAAGTCAGGCTGCAAAACTCCCTGGATGCACTTAGATTCTTCCCTGGTGTGGCACTGTCAGCGTGGTGTACACGGCTGTGCCACGCCTGGGATTTATGTCCCTTCCTCCTGAGCACAGATAAAGACAACATCATCCCAAGTATTTAAAAGAACCTCTGCAAAATCCTTCTCCAAGTGTGAAAACTCCTTTGTGGAATGTGGTAGATTTGGGCCAACTTCTCCCCCACAAGGGCTGTGTCCAACTCACAACCTTCCAGGCGTGGGTTTTTGCAGGCTCCCCGTGCCTGTCTTGCTCCCTTGCCTTGGTGCGGGATGGGATGGGATGGGATGGGATGGAGCAACCGTGCTTGGCACACAGGGGGGGCTGGAGGATGGATCCTGCACACCCTCCCTGTCCCCCACATCTGCCCATCCTGCCTGGAGCACACCCACCCCAGTAAAACCAGTAAAACCACTGCAGCCATGTGCTCCTGGGTCCCCTCAGGAGCCTGCGCCTCATACAACTCCTCTTGGGAAGTATTTTGGCACGTTCCTCTTCATCACCAGGTAAAAGCAACACCAGCTCCGTGCTCTTTGCAGCAATGAATGTGAACCTAGAAGTGAAGGGCTTTGCTGCCTGCCCCCACGCTGGCCTGGCTGCTCCCTGCTCCATGATTTATGCTTTGATTTGGGAATGCCTCTTCCTGCCAGGTGATCACATGGGCCCTTGCCTGCACATTATTTTTGCATTTGCTTTTGCTTCCCTTCCCTCCCCTCTCCCCCCTCAAAATGGTTTTCATTTTTATTGAAGCAATTTATTCTGGCAGTTGCCAAAGGCTTATCGGGTTCGGCACACGTTCAGACAAGTTGTGCCTGGCAATTTTGGAGGGGGGAGGTGTGTGTTTAGGGGGAAGAAAATGAATGAAAGCAACTCCAGAAAGGCAGTCGAGCAGGGCTGGAGCGAGCGTGGTGGCCCAGCTCCAGCACCAAGATTTCGGCTCCAGTCGAGGAGCAAGACAGTCTGCATGGATCTGGGGAGGACCAGAAGAGGGACAAAGGGAATGGCGAGAGAATTTCCACCCCCTTGAGCTGTTTGCCACATGGCCACTGCCAGTCTGGAGCTGTTGGTATTTCACACGGCACGGAGAGAGGCGTCCCTCCTCCCCCAAAGGCATGTTAACGAGCATCCTGTTAAGAAACTCCTTGGAAACTTCAAGGCAAGACAAATCCTCTTGGTTGATAAATTAATTTTCTCCCTTTGCTTGACCCATCAGTCTGTGCTGCCAGCAACGTTCCCATTAGCTCCGGCGGAGTTTGCCAACATCTGCTGAGATCCAAGACCCATAGAAATCCACTGGAGCCTTTCCATGGGTGTCAAGGAGCTTTGGGTCAAGCCTGGTGCCTGCGGGACGAGGCCTGGGGTCGGTGCGTTGGCTGCCTGCGCCGAGCCTGCCGGTGAGTGATGAGCTGTTGAACAATGTCTTCATCTCTGGGCAGGGCTGGGAGGAGGGACGGGGATGCTAACTGGAACCAGCCTGGAATGAAGTAATTTGTTTCGCCACGCCATTTCCCTTCTCCTGAAGGTTCCCAGGGAGGGAAGTGGAGCTCGCAGGCAGCGATGTCTGCAAAACCCCAGGGCTCTTGTTTGGTTGTGTTAAAGCTTCACAGCCTCCGAGGACGTCACCCACCTCCAGAGATCACCCCACACCATGAGTCCCACCACAACAGACCTCCCACTGCTGCTTTCCTGCAAACACCGTGGCTCTGCTGGGAAAGGGCTGTGGCAAATGCCAGCGGTGTGAGGCAAAGCACGGGCCCTGGGAAGGCTGCCCTGTCCTGGCCAAAGAGAGTGAAAAATCTCCGAACCGACAGTTTTCGAGTGCTCCTTGTGAGGCAGCTAAACACGGGCTTTATCAGCACATGAGAGCTTGCAAAGATAACACTTCAAAGGAAACACATTCTAAATACACCTTTAAGAGCCTTAAAATGTAATTCCATAAATGTTTGTGTTACTCGGGCAAGAGATAAAGCCAAGTGGTATTGCTGAATTGTAGTGGGGCTCAATACCTGCAAACTTCCCTTGTGTCCCTATCAGATGAATGGCTCACTTATTAATCTATATCTGGGTGCAGTGGAGCCCTTTCCTTTCTCCACAATCTTTTTCCCCCATCTCTGTGTGCTGGACACTTTGCTGCTGTGACAGGACCCAGGTGTGGATGTGAATCCCAACAGGATTTTGTCTCTGGTTCAATGCAGAGACCCCATCCGTGCAGCTTCACCCCACTCCTGAAGAGTAACAGAACCCCCGAGGTTATAGGGAAATAACAAAAGGCAATTCTCACTTAATTGGTGATGCTGGTTCCACTGGTTTGGGAGTGGTTGATCCCTTTTCCCTCTGCTTTTGGTGGATCGGGACTGTGATGTCTCCCTGTCCCAAAGGATGGACTGCAGGGGCCATATCTGAGTAGATTTAGATTAAACATTAACAAGAAATTCTCCCTTGTGAGGGTGGTGAGTCACAGGCTGCCCACACAAACCATGACTGCCCCATAACTGGAAGTGTCCAAAGCCAGGTTGGACAGGGCTTGGAGCAACATGGGAGAGTGGAAGGTGTTCCTGCCCATGGCAGGGAGTTGGACTGAGATGGTCTTCAAGGTCCCTTCCAACACAAATCAGTCTGTCGTTCTATGATTCTATGATATTCCAGCATTATAAAAATTCTAGGAGAGATTCCTGACATCCAAGGACTGTGGGGTACAAATATTCCAGTTCAAGTTTTTGGTTTGTATTAAAGAAATAAAGAAAATCAGAAAGATGGGAGAGAAGCAGCCTGAATTTAAATCCTTCACAACACCGTGATCAAATGAAAATGACTCCCACTGGTAAAATTCCAGAGAGCCTTGGCCCTGCCTGGGGCAGGATGAAGGAAAGCCCTGAAATCTCTGCTTTTCTGTGAGAGCTCTGCGCTGCTGTCACTGTGGGCAGCCGGTGACATTACTGTGGGTACGTGTTTACATGGGGTTGAGAGTCTGGGGGGGACTGAGAGAGTTTTCCAATTAATTTCCCTGCGGTTTGTTTGGTCCCTGCAATGGTTGTTGGGGAAGGCGGCACATCAGAACAAAGCATTGCCCTGACACCGCGGAGAATGTTGAGCCCTGGAAGCATCAATCCCAAAAAGCTATTTTAGGAAGCGAGTCCGCCCATGCTGGCACATGTGCAGCCCTCCAGCTGTCTGGGCTGGCAGCAGGATTTGGCCATTAATGGAAGATTTCATGCCTGTTCACCCAATCCATCCTTGACTTCGGCTCAGCAGTTTTCCTGCAGCTCAGAGTGGAGGGATCTGCCCAAAGTCCCAACATCCATCAGTGACCAGTGGCACAGAGCCAGGTAAAGGGACTTGTCTCTGAAGGGCTGCACAGCCTCTGAGGTGTTTTTCCTATGGGAAGATTGGATCTGAGGCCAGAAGTTTTCCAGCAGAGCCTCCAGCCCCCACCCACAGGCAGGTCCCTGGCAGCACTAATGGCCCAGGAGTGGAAATCAATGGTGGTGCAAAGGCAGAACAAATTAATCCAAATCCTTGTCTGATGGACAAAAATTTTCCAGTGTATCGTTCAGTGCACTTAGTCTTAAATACTTACCTAAATTCTGAAGGTGTTTTCTTCTTTAACCCCCCACATTCACCTTCCTCTAACCTGTCAGACCACTTTTCAATTCTCTTCTTTCTCCCAAAAGAAAACCCTCTGGATTTCTTTGGATGTCAGAAAGTAAGACTTTGAATATTTGGGTTTGATCCAGAAGCACTTCACTCACTCTAAGCCAAAGGAAAGGCATTTGCAATTTTTTTTTTGTTTGCAGGGCATAGTGCAGAAAGATGTTGAGAGAGAGCAGGGGTGGCCCAGGGTAAGCCACATCCCTGGGACCTTGTCCTGTTGGAGCCACCCCTAGGATCCAACAGCCCCAGCAAAGACCAACTGTTTTCCCCCCTAAAACCCACACAGTCCGTAGGGAGCCTTGATGATGATGTGGTTTGTCGGGAAGGCTGCTCTGCCCTGCAGAAAGTGTCTCTGGAAGCCCCGTGACCAAGGGATGGCAGCTGGGAGCCACCCACCCAGGGGGCTGGGAGATTGCAATCAGGAGTCAACAGCGATGAAGGATGGCAGAGGGAGAAATCCTGTGTTTTCTCTCCTTTATCTGGTGCACGAGCCATCCAGGCTGTGTGTGTGTGTTAACTGTCGGTGCCTGGGACACTTCACATATTCTCTCCTGCTCGGCATCCCAGGCAATCCCAGAAAAGGCAGCGGCTGCAGCAGCACCATTGGCAGCTCGAGAGCTTTAGCCAGGGTTGGAAGCCCCATCCTTCCCCAAAAGGCCCTTTCTGAAGCCTAATTCTGTACTTGCCCAAGGGCTCCTCTGGCTGCTGGTGCTCATGATGAGTCCCCAGTGTGCGGGGTTGACAGGTCAGTGCCACAGCTCAGTAAACTCCAGTCATTAACGGTAAATAAAGGCTTAATCATTTGTGTAATCTTCCTTAATTACCAAAGAAAAGCAGCCGGTCTGAGCCCACCCAGAGGCTGCGGTGTCAAACACTTCTCCCCATGGTGATTGATGCTGGGTCCCCAAAATTCAAACTGATAGGAGCTGATGTTGAGTGAATGCTGATGGGCAGGAGAAGGCACCTGGAGGGAATACATCAACCCAGGGCTTTATTTTCAGCCCAGAGCTCCTCAGTCCAGAGCTGGGAGTGGTTCCTACCAGGGCAGTGCATCATTCCTGCTGGAACTGTCCACTCATGAGAAGAAAACACGTTAAAATGCCACTCCTATTATTTTTGCTTTTCTTTCAGGCCAGGATGCCCAGTTTTATTGCAAAGAAGTTACTTTTTATTTCATTTTACCTGACAGTTATGTGCTTTTCCTCCTACAAGAGCCAAGTGCTATCCATAGGTACTGCCCAGGATTTCAGGTCTCTGTGTCCATTCAGTCCTCAGTGGAAATGAGGGACAGATTTCTTTAGTTGTGTGACATCTTTGCAGCAGGAATTGCCTCATGTTTTACAGCCCTGACTTGCAGCTTGCAGTGCATGCACGCTAAAGCTGATAACTTTTTGACTAATGGTGGTATTAAATCATCAAATAAAAACTAATGAAGGAGAGAGTCAGAAGATGTGATGATGATGAGGGAGAGGAATTCAGAGTAGCAGAGGGGGGCCAGGCATCATCCATCCAGGGCTGCTGAATTTATGTGTGTGTTAATTAACAATTTGATTCATTAAGCTTGGCTCATGGTAGGGATTCATTGATGGGAAGGCAATTTAGGAGCTGGTGCCAAGGAGAAGGAAGTTTCTCCACCTCCCATTCTCCCCTTCTCCTGCTGGTGTAGGATAGAAATGGATCTTCATCTTAAGGGGAAATAAAAAGAGGGTGGAAATGGGAAGGTTTGGGGGGGCAAGGCAAGAGTGGAGGCACTTGAGAATGGCCACGGAAATGCACAAACAAGGTTCCTGCTGACATCAAGTTTTCTGAGACATGGCCGTGGTTAAGAGACCTCACCAAAATCTGGCACCTGGATCCCCCAGCCTTCAATTACACCTGTACAAAGCACTGCACATCTTCTCCTGGGTGTCATTCCATGGCATAAAGAGGTCACTGCCATAGGGAGAGCGATGACCACGCCACTCATGTGCAGCCAAGTGCTGAACCACCTGGGTCACTTGCAATGACGCCATCGATATTTGTTATATGTATTTTACAGAAGGAATATTTCCAGGATGTTTTAGAGAGCATTAATATCCTTTATACGCATTGCTTCTTTTATCCCTTTGCATAAAAAGCCAGGTGTACTTTTTTCACCATGAATTCTGGTCACCCGGGGCTGTGAAGAGAGAAGAGTTATAGCTCAAACATTTCAGAAATCTCTCAAATGCACCTGTAATGGTCTCCTCATCCATCACTGCACTGTTATTTTAAGCTTCAAAACCCTGGGACGTCCCAAGGCTTCAAGTAAGCATTGCATGCACTCTCTGCACACTCTCCTAGAAATTAATAACCACAATTAAGAAGTTGGACCAGGGGTGTAAATCAGCCCAGCACCAGCCCAAGCCATCGAGCCTTGCTGTTGTACAGCAGCAGAACTCTCGACCCTGAGATCTGGACAAGGAAACACTGATCCAAGAACCAGAGGGAAATGAATGATTCTTCTTGAGGCACTTCAGTATCTTCTCCACCGTCTCAGAGTAGGAATTACAAGGACTCATAAACACAGAAAATAACCTGATTAATTCTAACTCAACATCAAGAGACAAGAGGGTCAAAATCAGAGATTGGTACTTATTGTGGCCATTCTGTTTTGCCCCGTGCCTGGTGCCCAGCTTTTTTATTGACAATGTTTTTCCTTCAGAAAAAAAGCCCAGCCAAGTTACTCTGTTGGCTCACTGTACTTTTGAGAAGTGCATTTGGACTCATGAGAATGCATCAAAATTTTGATACTTAGCAGAAAATAAAAATATTTGCACTCAGTTCATTTATAGAGCTGCACATAAAATCCTCCCCCTCAGGGCATATCCGAGGAAAAGACTGGAAATAAAATATAAATTCTAAACAGCAGTAAAATGTTTATCGCTTCGGGGGTTATGAGTGTTCAGCTTTTATTACTACGAAAATCAATTTACTGATCTTGGGTTTACTGCAAAATCACAAAAGTGAAAAGCTGAATTCATTTGGTGTCCAGGGCTTTGCTGCTTCTCCCTTCCAGTGCCTGGGGAGAGATGTGTCCTGCACTTCACTGTTCTCTGCCTCCTCCCCACCACGGCTCCTCTCCTGACACCAACAAAACTTCCCTTCCTGCCTGGCTGCCCACCTGAGTCCCTCTCACTGCACCTCTCCAAGGAGACCAAGAGTCCAGCCTGAAAAAACAAACTGAAAAAAAAGGGGAAATGGCCAATTTCCTCTGGCAGGGGTTTTGGTTGTCTCAGGAGCCCCTCATGAGCTGCAGTTTGGGATGGGGGTGCAGGATATGGCAGAGGAAAGGGGCTGCTGAAAGGGTCCTGTGTGTGAAAACTCTCACGTGAACTTCATGTGTGGATTTTCTGCTGCAAAGTGCAAATCTACATGTTCAAAATAATATTGTGATGATGTGTTAGTCATTCTTATGGTCAAAATAATAAAATAATAATAATAGGACATAAAGGAAAAGTAGATGCTTAAATGTGACTCCACTGTGGCACTTCACTGGATATCATTCAGTGCAACCCAATGCTCCCATGTAGCCACTCCTGTATTTTCATTTCCGGAGTTTTTGAGGCAAAAATCAATGCATGTTTCAACAGATTTAGTGGAAATCAGTACAAAAAGTTTGGACAAAAATCTTCAGGCTTGCTGTCCCTCAGCAGGGGCCCAGAAGGATCTCATGGCCACGCTGCCATGATGGCAAAACTTTGCAAATCCTTCACAGTCTGACACATTCCCCTCCCAGAGTCCCAGCTCTCAGTCAGTGCAAGTATTTCATTTAAAGAGAATTTCAGCCCTGCTGATAATTTCTGGGGGGAAAAAAAATGTAGCAGAAAAACCATTTTTTTCTCCAAATATTGAAGGAGGGTTGGGTCAACTCTACAAACAGTCAAAGCAAATGTTTTGGGGAGAGATGAGGAGGATGAAAGCTGCTGAACCATGTGAGTCAGCAAATAGCTGGAATTCCGGGAAGGAGAGGAGCAGGAGAGTGTGTTTGGAGCGGGAGGGTGAAACTCCCACCTGACATTAATAGTTTTGGCCCACTCTCCGTGCTGAAATGTGATCAGAGAGACGTGGCAACAAGGTGTGCAAGAGGGAAGGTTTGTACACGCTGTGCAGGCGCTGGTGATGGGCAGATTTGTTTAAACGCCATTTTGTCCCCTCAGGGACACCCCCAGCCCGTGGCTGGTGACACCCCTCAGCCTTTGTGCTGCGCTTTGTTAAGCTGAGCACAATTCGCTTCCATCCTTTGCTGGAGCCCAGGGGACAGCCTGGGTGGCTGTGAAGGGGACGGTGTCACCTTTGCCTGCTCTGACAACATGAACGTGACCCACCCCAGCCGCAGATGGGGCTCCTGCCCTTCCCCTCACACCTCGACTCTTCCCCAGCAGCCCCGCCCCAGCTGAATTTTCCAGCTCTCGCACCTAAGCAGCCTCACAAGATTTATCCCTCTGTCTTGCAAAAGATGGAAAGTGCTTTACAGTTTTTCCAGGGGTTATCTGATAACCCTGTCAGGCTTAATTGTGCCATAATCAAATCCCCCCCACCCCCGGCACAGGGCGGGATGAGTCAATTGAGAGCAAACACCACTGACAGACCCCACCAACGTGAAAGGCATGAGCTCACAAATAATTCATTAAAAGTGTGCGTGTTGGAGAGGATTACTTTCGTTTCCTAAAAAATTAAAAGAATGGGTGTCTTGGCTTGGAAGGCAGCAAATGAGATGGGGAAAAAGGAGTTAAAGCACACCCCGAGGCACACAGACGTGCTGCTCTCGGCTCTGCAGCGCTCAGAACACAGATATCCCAGGGCCTGCACAAACAACCCCTCTGCTGGCAGCTGATGAAAGAAGGGGAACACCTTTCCATGCTGCTACCAGCGCCCCAGCCCAGCCCAGCGTGAGCAATGCCCCGATTTCCAGACTCCTTTGACAATCAACGCCCGAGTGTTTATTTATCAGCAAAGATTTCACAGCAAATACCCCTATTCACCCGGCTTTCCCAGACAACAAGGATTCCACAATAAATATCCATATGAATCAACCTCTCAAGCTACTGATTGCCAAGAAGAAAACTATAGATTACATGTAGATTATTTAACAGACTCCCCCAAAGCCACCAACCCCTCCGTGTTCCCTCAGGCCACGATAAGAACCACGATGACACCGAGCTGACCCTATTGTTTCCCATACAACTATTGCAGAAGTTCCACCAGAGCGACCTCATTTCCTGCAGGATCGGCAGGAGCAGCTCACGTTAAATATGGGAAGTGACTGCCACCTCCAGCCCTCCGCCTGCTACTGGAGCCAGCAGCTCCCAGTCCTCTTTGGGTGACTCGGGGAACTGGAAACTTGTTTTACTGCCTGCTTGTGCTGCAGATACAAACAGTGGGGCTGAAGAGCAGAAACACGAGATGGCAATTAGCCCAGAGCTATTAGCTGTGCCTGAATATCATATACTCCAAGCTTCCTTGATCCACTGGAATTTATATGACTGTTAATGGGCACTGTAAATTGCTGTCAGCATGGATAGCTCTATCCTTGCTTTTTTGGAGAGGTGAAGCAATGGGGGAAGTGGAGGGGAAGAGGGGAAGGTGGCCTGAGATGAACATGAGGAGCTGTACAACAGCTTTAAGGCACTGCTGTCTACTGGCACATAACAGATAATAAAAATATGCTTTAATTTAGAATGTGAGGATATGGTGTCAAAATAAAATGTCTCAAGGACAAGTAGGGAACATAAAAAAGTCATAGCCCATGCTGTGAGCATCAGCTGCACATCATAAAGATACATTAATGGTATATTTCTTTAAAAGAAATTTTCATACTTGGGAATTTTATGAGAAATAAGATTTTAAAGTATCAAAAGTGGAAATTTTATGATTGGAGGGGAAAAAACGTTCAGATGAAGGTGACGGGAACAGCAAGAGCCCAGAGATAAACCAGTGGTACCTTTGGTGGTGTTGCAGTGACCAAGGGCAGTGACCCTGCCGTGCTGAGCCCGGTGTGCCAACCCTTCCCTCCACCCATTCTGCAATCGTGGATCCAGTGGGATTTTTTATTAAATGGGAGCACGGCCAGGCCCCAGAGATCAGAAATACAGGCACAAAGTAATGTTGGGTTGTAAAGCAACAGGCAAGCAAAGCTGCTTAAACCAGATCCACTTATGTGCCAGTGGTCAAAAGTAAAATCTATGACAGAAATGAGGTTTTGATGTAAAATTCAAATGTTAGAGATAAAATCAATTAATCTGGGCATGGATCATTCTGTTTTTGTTCTGAGCTCAGAGAAATACCACAGAAAATTTCACAGCATTGGAGCATCTTTGCTTCCTGGGTTCATCTGGGCCCTGGAACAGAAAAGAGTCCCACGAGTTCATTTTTATCAGGGGAAAAAAGCATTTTTAACCCAATGACTGAAATATCCATTCCTATTGTTCCACTTCTCTGTCAGCTGCTGGGAAGAATAACCTGGCATTTCCTTCCCATGTCCTGCAGCTAAATCTGCAAGTTTCAAGGGAAAACTCACAAAAATGGACAATTTCTAAAATTTCACCCCGCTTGCAGCCATCAGTGGCAAGCAGCTGTTGTTGGCCACTGCTTGTAGGAATGGTTCTATAAACATTTCATGGACATCCAGGGATTCTGAACAGAATCAGGGTACTGGGATGCTCCTGAGCTGGCTTGCAATCATTTACTGCTTTAATATGTGTCTTTAGAGAGCTAAACTGCAAGAGGGTGGGTTTAGGTTGGGTATTGGGAAGAAATTCTTCCCTGTGAGGGCAGTGAGGCCCTGGCACAGAGTGCCCAGAGAAGCTGTGGCTGCCCCATCCCTGGAAGTGTTCCAGGCCAGGCTGGACAGGGCTTGGAACAACCTGGGATAGTGGAAGGTATCCCTGCCTACAGCAGGGAGTGGGATGAAATGAAATTTAAACCCTTTTGAACCCAAACCCATAGGATTCTATGATATTTTTCTGCAGCTCTTCTGATTCCTTAAAGATGAAGAGATTTTGCTGTGAAGCAGAGCAGAAGGATCTGAAAAGGATGGGCATTGCTTGGCCAGATTGCATTTGGTGTCTCAGGTTTGAAGGATGGTGCCTGGCCTGCTCCAGACAAACACAAAGGAGCATGTGAAGAGAGCTGGGCTGCATGGTCAGGCTGCCAGCAACCCTGGGAATGGCAGATCTGGAGAAAGAAGGACTAAAATCCCATCCAAACCTCTTAGAAAGGCATCTTTATCTCAAATACAAACCCAAATTTGCAGTGTCTTGGACAGTATATTGTGCTTGTGAGTGTGACTGCTCACGATGCATGAATATCAATGCCCTGCATCTGAAACTTCTCTCAAGGCTCTCATTATCCATCAGCAAACCCTCATGGCCCACAAGAAGAGACCCCTCCCTCCTGGGGTTTAAACCCTGTGCTCAACCCAGTTGTGCAAAAATTGCAACTGTGAGCATTGCTCTTGTAAACTTTTTCGGAGAAACATCCTTAAAATAAACCAAGCCCTGTTCTCTTGGATCTCTGATGTCACAACACCATACCCAAGGGCCAGGAGGGTTCTCCATGAGGATGAGGTGGCATCCCTCTTCCCCATGGTTCATAAAACGTGCCTACCATTCATTGCTGGGCTGCTCAGAGCTTTGTGTGGTCCATTATATTTTATGCTGGTTTCCTAAACATTCACAGTTAAATAAACTATGATAACACTTCATAAACATTTTTCTAACATGCGGAATGTTTGACATGAATTTCAGCTATTTTAAAACTAATAAACAATTGTCAATCGGATGTTGGAGACTAAGCAGAAGCCACAACTGTTCTTATGGAACATCAAAGGCATAATAAATATCTGATTTTTTTTTTTTTTTAAGCCAGGCTTTTGTACTTTTGCCTATGAGCCTCTGTCAAGAGCGTGGAGGGATGAGCTCTAGGGCTATATGGTGTTGACTGCTGTGCTTTCAGCAAAAAATAGGAGAGATTGCACTTCACCTGGGATCTGCCTGCACTTCAGGAATCTCCTGGTGTTTGGAAAACAAGCTGAGCAGATGCCAGGCTCCTGCTTTGCCTGCTGCAGAGATATTTTCTTCTCACAGGTGGAAGGCACCTGCGGAGCCTCACTGGTTCTGCCACTCCTCCAGCATCGCTCCTGGGGAAATCATGACCAATGGCCCTGTGATGGCCACAAAAGTCACTCCCCAAAGGGCATCTCTGGAGGATTTTGCATTCCTGCAACACCCACAGCAGGTCCCTCAGCATTTGGGGCAGTGTCACCGGGCAGGGATGGCAGCACAGGATCAGGGCCCCACAGCCACCCTGAGCACTCACAGCTCTTCCCCGGAGCAGGACCAGCCCTTTGATCATGCCCTGATGAGTGGGAAGAGGAGACAGCTCAGAAAAATATTGGTCAAGAGAAACACAATGTCAGTGGATTATTTTTTTTCTGAAGAGTGCTCTGAGTTGGGAAAAAAAAAAAAGAAGAAAAAGCTGATTTCAAATAACAGCTCATTTAGCAAGAGATAGTGTGTCTCCTTTAATCTATTGTTCATGACATCCCAACTGGTTAAAGGTTTCCCAGCCCGAAAACAAGAGCTTGTGAGCCTTGGAGAGGAAACTACCACAGCCTAATATTTATCTCTGGGCACATCCATCAGGAAGGAGGCACCCCCGGGAGCAGAGCTATCAGGCCCGTGCTCATCTCTCCTGTGCCACGAAGGATGTGCCGTTCCAGAGAGATGAAAGTTGTTCCCCTGCTTGGGATGACGGATGGTGGCCAGCGTGGGGGAGGACTGCCAGGATAATTGTGTTGCTTTGCAAAAACTGGAGAGCTTTGGAACCGAATCTGAGGGAAAGTTGTACGGTCTCAGGACCAGATGCACTGAAATCTCCGGTTTCTGCCATGACACAAGACAGAAGCACTGGACAAGTCCTTTAAAGCCACCCGTGAGGCTCACAGGGATTTGGGATGCTCTTGCCAGCTGCTACAGAGCCAACATTCCCCGGTATCAGGCTGTCCTTGTGCCTGAACAGCTCTGCCTCCCTGGAGCCCCTCTGCCCTCACAAACCCTCCACTCAGTAAAACCCCAGAGGTCCAGAAGATGAGAACACAGGAAGGCATGAAGCCGTCAAGCAGCTCTCCCACCCTTCCCCAGCACTTTCCGTAGGCTGTGTGATGCCCAGGAAAACCATGCAGGGACTTGCTGCAGCTTCCACGGGCTGGATGCTGCTCTGCTCCACCTCACAAAACCCTCTGGAAATTCACACCTCAGCCCGTGCCATTGCGAGCAGATGCCTCGTGCTGCTGCTCAAGGCTTTGTTTGAGTCCCTTCTGCTCTGGGATGTCACTTCTTGCTGACATATCTGTGACTCTCACATCTGTGCTGCCGCTGTCTGTCCACACTGGAGCCACAGGAAGGTTTTTGCTGGCCCGTTTTCGCCCCTCCTGCCCCGGCTGCCTGGGACAGGGCCGGCACCCAGCTTTTCCCACCGGCAGGAAAAGGCTGGTGAGCCCCACTGGAGCCAGTCTGGCTGCTCTCTGCCGAGCTGGGCGCTGGGGCAGATAAGTAAACACTTGCAGCTCTGACATAAATTACTTTAGTCCTTGACAGCAGGACACTGACCAGGGTCGCCTGATAAGGGAGGGAAAGCCTTGCATGTCTCTCAGTCCCACTCAGATATTTCACAATAAATGTCACTGGGAAAGAATAGACACTTCTGTACCCATTAGGCAGCTGCATGTTCCTGTCACCTTGAGAAGAAGGGACGCATTGTCAGAGCTGTCGGAGCAGGCAGGAACCAGCTGTTAATCTGCTCTGACATCCTTTTTCACAGAGCAAGTGTGAACGGGGCGTTGCAAAAACCGAGTGGAAAGGTGATTAAAAATAGGCCCTCCATGAACAGCTACAGGGTCTGTCACTGTGCTCCTGCTGTGGGGAGCCAGAGCACCGGGATGGAGGCACCATCTCCTCCTGGTTTCAGCTCCACCACGCTCTGCGGTCCTCTCCTGCCCGTGCCTGTGTCCCCTCGGCAGCAGTCACACCATCCAAGGACAGGACATTTCCCTTCCCTTCTGAGGGTGGGCTGAGTGTTTCAGACCCTGATTGCTCAAGCCCAGGTGTCACAGTTGCAAAGTTGACAGCCAAAAGATGAGCTGGGTGGACCAGCACCGCTTCATCTGGATGGGTCCTGGCAGATGTAGCAGTGATACCTGAGGATGCCACCAGCTCTGCCAGGACTCCCTGCTCCTCTGCCAGACACCACCCACGGGAACCTGCCCGTGCCTGCAGCATCAGTGTGCAGCTCTGCATTGCTCTGGATGAGGGGCTCCTGCCCTTACAGACCCTCATGACAGAGGCTCTCACGCTGGTGCCAGAGATGTGGTACAGAGGTGCTGGGAACGGGTATCCAGGGAGTCAAATGTACACGATGGATGGCTCTGAACTAAAGTTCCTGTTGCATCCACCTGGAAATCTCTGTGGCTTCATTGGAGGCAGGCAAGAGATGCAAAGTCTGGGCAAGGAGCAGTGAGTCTGCTCTTCCACAAGTGCTCTGGAGAAAGTGGGGTGTGGGGTTGGGGTTCTATTTCATGTTCATCTTAGACTCTGGCTTCAAATGTTTTCCCAAGTCAAAGATCCCTGCCTCCACACCATCTCCTGTTCTTAGTGATGTTATTGACCAAGGTACAGATTTCTGTAGTGGAAGTGGGTTTGGGGTTTGTCCCAGTGGGTGAGACCACTGCAGAGCTGTTCCTGGGCTTGTTGCTTACAGAGGGAATTTGCTGGCCCAGCTTTCACTCCCTGTAAGTCACCTGCACACACTCTGCCAGATCCTTCATTTATTCCTGGATCACTGTGTCCTGCAGATCTTCAGGGCTTTGCTATGAAGTTTTTTAGATACAAATCCCTTTTAGAACTTCAGATATTAGGAAATCTTGTATGGAAGACATCTGCTTAGTGTCTAAAGCATTTAGGATACTCATTAAAGAGATATTTCCCCTGATATCTCATGCGTGACCATTGGAACAGGATGCTGGTCACTCAGACTGCAGGCTGCCACATCTCACCAGGGTCCCACCATGGCACAGGCTGTGCCCCTCCAACCCCACACCCCCTTGGGGACCTGCCTTTGGCTCCTGTCTGGGTACAAAAGGTCTGGCCAATGCTGAGAGATGAAAGCTCCCTCGCAATCCCATGTTCAATATTTGATTGTGCTCCACTGCTTAGCCTTTTAATGTGGTTCTGCTTATTTTTACAGGTTTCCCAATCTGCCCCCTCCCCAGATTGTTTATATATTTGGAAAGCCTTCTGTTTAGTGCCTGTAATACCCCTGATGTTCTTTCTCTGCAGTGGTCTTCCCTCACCCGCTCCTCTGCTGAGACTTAACTGGGATTTGTTTCAATACTAATCTCTCAAATTGTTTATTAAACCACCTCCTGATTTATCCGCGACAGATTTTTCTTGAAGTTATAAAATTTCAATCAAAATTCCTCCGGGCATTTCGCATTCCCCTCTTACCATCATTAAATCCTATTTGTTCTCGGCGTGACCCCCCTTGGCTGCCAGCCCGGCCTCAGGGAATTGGGAATGCACATTGCAAGAGAGTGGCTCCAGTTGCCCCCTGCCCCAGCAGCCTCCAGACAAGGAGACTTCTGGACTTGCTCTGCTGAAACCATTTCTTTCCTGTCCACCTCCAGCCCCTAGCAAAGCTTCCCTGCTTGCAAGAGGGAGTTTTCCTCCTTGTCCCATCCCCTGGCACCTAGTTCCAAGCCCGGAACACACTAAATAATTCCTCTTCCACCTTGGTGTTTACATTCTTCAGATACTTTCCGCTGCTTTTCATGTCCCGACTCATTTGGCCCTTTGCTGGGGGGTACCCGGCTCCTTTCATCTCGGCCCATGGAGCAGCCTCCCAGCCCTGGCTCCCTCCAGCCCGCCCAGGTCAGCAGCACCAGCACTGCCCAGACTGTTTTCTCCCCCCAGAAAAGACCTATCCACCCACCCCAGTCTTTCTAGACCCAAAGGATGAGCTCATTCCCGGTGCCTGGATCCCTGCTACCCATCAATGTTCCTGGCTGTCTCACTTCTCTTGGCATAAATCAGGTATAGAACAGATCAGGCAGTGTTCTATATCCATTTCTCACTCAGCAGGGAATACAGTTGACCAAAATCCTGATTTGAGAGGGAGTCCATGGATGCACATGGCAAAGCTTCATCCTCCCAGGCTCTACTTCTCTATTCTATTTCCCACACCAACACTGCAGCTTTTCCTGCTGCCCAGCGCAGTTTTCAGGCAGAGATGAAGACAGAGAATATTTCACCTATCTGGAAAAAAAAATTTGGTGGTCAGCCCTTCATACAGCTTTTGGGATCTATTTAAAAGGAAGGAAACCCTTTAATGGTCTGATACCAAATAATGTCACATCAGGGATTCAAATCTTTCCAAGGATTTTATCCTTGATTATTTAATGTTATATTTACTAGAGCAAAGGAATGACAAGTCAGTAATTGGAATAACACATCTATGCAGAGAAGAAAAGACCCCCATTTTTAGTTTAATACACACTATTTCCCCCAAACACAGTTACTGACCAAAGTTAGCCAAACTAAACAGTCCACCTACTATACACAGGGCACTTCAAAGAGCAAATTAAGAGACAAAACCGATATGAGAGGATGAGGAATCCCAGAGGGTCCTTATCAGGATCCCTTTCAGTTGATGTTCCCATGTTTTCGTGGGAAAAAAAAAAGAGCAACAACAACAAAAAAGACCTGGGAACGTAAGCCTCTGTGGCTGATAGAGGATTTTCCTCTGGCTAGACACAGAGTCTTTAAAAAAGCTGCGGCAGAGTGTGGGATCATTAAACACCTTCAGATTCCTTCCCCACTGCCAATCACGGCATCAGCAACCGCCCTCTCCGTGGCGTCTGCTGATCCCACTTTGAAAACCTCCCAATTTATCACCGCTGGGAGAGATCCTGCTGAGACCGCTGGAGCCTGCTGCTTGTCAACAGGGCACCTTATCTTCTCCAAACATTTACTTAACCCTTTGTCTGGCAGGCCGGGAACAATGGGAGCCCGGCCGCGGCCCCGCGCTGGGGATCCCAATTCCAGCGCTGCCTCCGGCCCCGCTGCCGGTCCCTGCCTGGTCCCAGGCACCGGGATGGGCTGAGCTAAAGGAAGATGTTGGGGACCACCGGTCTCCACCTCCATGGAAAAGGTTACTTGCATCATGGTAGGGCAGAGAATTATTTTTGAAGTGTTTTCTACCAGGGAGAGATAGAAGGAGCTTTTCTAGTTCTAAGCAGGAAATGAAATACATAATCCAAAATTCAAATAGTCCCCCCAAATCAGCTACATCAGCCCAGAGTTGGTGCAACTCTACTTGAAGGAACAACACCACCTTCAGAAGATGTAGTTCTTGCTGTGTACTACTCAAAAGACAATGTAATTTTACTCTAAACTCATTGCCATTTTAAGTAGGAGATTCCAGATGTGTCTTCATTTAACAACTTATTTCAGAACAGGTTCTCTTATAAAAGCTGGCACTTTTATGGAGAACTTTCCTATGATGTAGTGAACTAAGCAGACTTACAGGTTCCCAGTGGAGATGGATCTGACAATTGCAAGAGGAAAATGAGATCTCAGCCCTGGACTTTCAGTGCAACAGGAGAGAAACCCACGGGCCAGATGTGCACCAGCACTGACAGAGTCAGACAGTGCTGATGAGGAAGCTGCTGCCAGGAAGGAGGCCTGTGGGGCCACAGAGGAGGAATTGTGGCATTTTGGCAGGAAGGACCCCACGGCTGCACATCCTCACTTGGTAGCCAGCCTTCAGCAGCCCTGCAGCAGCTGATGGGGGGACAGACGCACTGGCCCGGCAACACAGAAGGATGAAAATCCCTGAGGAACCTGGGAACATCCAGATGAGCTCTCCCAGCTCAGCTCTCCCAGTGGTGAACACCCTGCAGCAGACTGGCCCGGGCTGAGGACAGTAACAAATGGCTGCGTGTTTGAAGCTGAGTTCTGAGTCTTTGCGCTGTGGCTGTAACGCTTTGTGCCGTTATCTGTGACAAGAGCCGGGAGTTCACATCTTTATCTGGGAATAAAGGCTCACAGATCACGGCAGTGTTTGACAACATGACAGCCTTGGGAAACCTGGAATACAGAAGGAAACAAACAGCCCTTCCAGCAGAGCAGTGGTGGCAGACTGATGCTGCTTTCTCAATCCCAGTGTGGATTAGTAGGTTTTTTGAAGTGTTTTAATTATCTGCCATTAATGTGCATTTACCAACCGCTCCAGAAGAGAAGTGAGCTGAGATATCTGCAGGCCATCCCTCCAGGACAGGGGGCCATGACCAGGCAGTAAGAAACTGATGGCACAGCCAAAGAGCTCTGGTCGCCTCCTGAAGGGCACCAGCATTTACCCTTCAAACATTGTTCACAGCAGAGCCATCAATGCAGTTACTCCATGTCCTGAATTTAAGCAAGGGCCTAAATAGCACTTAAGCCAGTCTAAATTTCACTGAACTAGGAAGTCTGCTGTGGGCATTAGATTGGACAAAATGCACTCAATTTTTTCTAGTGAGAATGGAGCCCCTCTTCATAAAGAGGAGCTCTATTCAGAGCTATTCAGCAACTCAGAGAGCTACACGTTGGTCTTAGATCTACAGGAAATTTTAGTGATAATTTGTTACTTTCTGTCTCTTTTTTGGACAGTGGAAGTGCCAGCTTGCTCCAACTGATAACTTATTTTTTTCTAAAGACCTGTGACTGAGAACTAGTGTTTCTTCAGTGCCTCTGCATTTCCACCCCCATATGCTTGTTCTGCAGTTTTGGACAAGGAACACACAAGCTTTGTACTGCTAAAATGGAGACAAGGTTCCCTTGTCTTATGCCCTGGTGTTTAAGGGATATTGTGATAGGGAGAGAAGCACATGGAAATAGGTCAAAGAAATAGTGTTATATTTGCCTGAGAAGCAAGCACCCACCTTTATTTATTTGCTAAAAAAAAAAAAAATCAACTCAAAAGAAATCCAGGGTGTAAATGCTCAGATAGCTTTGGATCTGGAGGGGCTTTTGATGGAGAAGGAAAGCAGACTTTGGATGTAGCTTGTAGAACCTTTATCCTGGCAAGAGCTATAGGAATGTGACATATATTTAGCCAGCATGCCTTGAACTTTAGAGGACACTGCTGTGTAACTCATCACTCCCTTTCCCTCATGTTTTTATTGAGGAAGGCTCCCAGAAATTGCCAGACATCTGATGTATTCCACTGGGAGTGAAGATAGTCCTTCTGGCATGGGGACACTTTTGTTTTCCCAGAGCGTTGCTGGACTGGCTGCTGAAGTGGCTGTCACACTGCAGTGGCCTGCTGTCCCCGAGCTGAGAGACACTCCTGTCCCCTTGGCAGCAGAAGCCGTGTTTCTCTGTGGTGGAAGCATTTGGAGTCAAGCCCTGCGTGCCTTGGCAGTGCCAGCTGGGACCTGGTGAGGATCACCGACACCGCCTGCCCTGGCTCCGTCCCACACGGTGATAACGGAGCCTGCAGCTCCTGCCAGTCCCAGCCAGGACAAGGGGAATTGCATCCATCTCGAGCAAAGGGAAAGACCTCACTGCCCAGAGGGATGAGTTACAGTGCCTCCTGTCTGACTCGGGGCAGAGGGGACAGACCACAGTTCCACCTGTCTGATGCACAACCACGATGCTCTGGTTTCAAAATGAGCAGGGTTGATTTGACAAAGGCAGCAGAGCCGCCATTGCACATCGAGTTATCACACAGTGGTCCCAGCAGTGCAATTAAGACTCTAAGAGAAGCAGTTAAAGATGTTTTTATACACCCCACTACTGATGGGCGGAGATTTAGCATTGGTATTGGGCTGCCAGCACACCCAGGAAGACAGAACCAGTCTGAAAACACCTCCTGTGTTCCTCTTCCAAGGACTGAACCAAGTATGTTTCTTTTCTCCCTAACCAGAGCAACTTTGGTTTAGTTTAACAGAGAAGATTGACTTTCCGGAGTTAAAACCCGTAATATTGCTTTGTTCTGCAGCTTGCATAAGTCTAATCTTGTAATTTCAGAATAGACATATCTGCACCAAGCCCACCAAGTCAAGAACAGGTTTTTGAGTTCCCTCTCTTCAGAGCCCTCTTGCCCCAGCCCTGCCCAGAGCAGTGGTGTTGCTGTGCTGGTGATGAGCCGTGCTGTGTAAGGATCACAGGGCTGACAGCAACTCACTGGGTCTGAGACAGGAAGGAAGCTGGAAAAAAGGCATTAAGCCCGTGAAATCTGTTAAGACACCATGGGGCTCTGCCAACCAGTAATTACCTGGCTGCCAAAGAGCAGAAGATCAGCTGCAGTAGGTTACTCCCCACCAGAGCTGACTCCCTCACTGTCACACAGACACCCAGCTTGCCATAGCTGTGACAGGAGAACCAGTGAGAGCCCCAGGATTATGTTCTACACATGAAAAACCCCCACATTATTAATTGAATTTGATAGAAGATGGCTATAAAACAACGGGAACCAACACGAGATACATCCAAAACTGTCCTCAGGAGCCACGGGAGGGATTAGAATAAGAATAATCACTTAAAATTGCTCAGCTGTTATCCCAACAAAACTACTAAAGCAGCCAGGACTGCCTGCATCACCCCAGCAACGCCAGGCACAGATAAATAGCCACAGGTGCAGCTCAGCATCTGGGCTTCCCTGGGCCTGTCCTGCCAAAGCTGAGCCCAGAAACCCTGGAAGTGCCCTGTCCTTGACAGCAGTTTGGGAACAGGAGCAGGGAGGTCAGACCCATCACCTCAAGGGAAGGGAGAAGATTTCAAGCTGCTCCCACAATGAATGGAGCACCTCTGGAAGAAGCCAAGGTTACTTCAGACCCTGAAGCTGCACTCCTGAGACAACACAGAATTTCACACTCTGCAGGGGCCCCAGGCAGGAGCAGGTCCAGGCTGTCTCTCCCTTTTCCTGGGCTTGCTTGGACCCTGAACCTCAAATGCTGCACACCAGGAGAGCAGAAAGTGCTCACAGGGGGCAAATGCTCCATCACTGAAGGTTGCTGCTTCCCTGAGCCCATCTGGGACCAGCCGTGCCTTCATCTCCCTGCTCCAACAACACCCAAGCACCCAAATAACCTCCCTTATACAGCCCAGCCCCTCCAGCCAGGGCTGCTCATGTGCCCACCTCTCATTTGGGCCACACAACACTGATGGGGAATCATTTGCTCCCTGTAGGGAAGCACAAAATCAGTATTTTATGCATAATTAGTAATTTTCATTCATTACCACTTCTATGAAGTGACTCCAATCTATGGAGAATTCAGCTGGAATGAAAAATAATTTCAAGTTCCTACACTTTCATTGATTTAACATTTTTCCAAAAATCTTTCCAGTCTTTACATTGTTTCCCTACCTGTCATGGTCTTTTTTTAGACATAATTTTGTTATCTATTGCTTTAATCCCAAAATGGTGAGGGAGTGCTACATGGGAAAAAAAAAAAGTGGGAAATAGGCCCAGCAAATGGAGTTAAGGAGAGATAGGATGGAGCCAGGGTCTGTCAGCTCCCCGGGGCCCAGCAGGATGCCTGGGAATGACAGACAGCATTTCCCTCAGACCAGGCCAAACACATTTCTTGATAAACTAATTAAGCAAATGTGTTGAAACAATGTGAGTGTGACTCGGTGCTCACTCCTCTGTTCATGGCTGGGGCTGTTCTCAGGGCAGGAGGCAGTCCTGTGGGGAACAGAGCATTTTCCAGGGACAGGGGACCAAATAAGTGCAATCTGGGAGTGGGTCATGACCACTGCAGCCGCAGTGCCTGCTCCAGGGAAGCTCAGTGGGTGCCCATGTCTGGGACCATCATCCCACTGTGTGGAACAAAGGTCACTTTATGGGGTTTGTCTGATATAAAGTGGGGTGCTGAGCTGGACTGTGGCATGCCACTGTCCCCATCAGCTGGGATAGCTCCCACTATAAGAGTTCAGCCCCAACAACAGATGTGACATTTTGTGGGTGAGACTGGCAGGGGAATGAGGGTTCCCAGCCTGGAGCAGCTGAGCTTTGGCACCAGGAATATCGAGGGATGTGTTGTCTTTGGGCAATAGCTCTGGGTAAAACCAGCTGCAGGTATTTTTGAGTTACTGGTGCTACTGGAATTACTGCTGGGAGCAAAGAAGAAGGTGGTGGGGGTACCCTGGAGAGAAAGGAAACCCAGTGCACCCATGAGGTGAGCTGGGAGGCAGCTGCTTTGGGGTACCCTGAGTTCATTCTGTGTCCGTCCCTTCAGTGCCGTGCCTGCAGCCTTCCTCCTCTGCTCACATCTGGGCTCTGGACCCCATCCATGGGACATTTGTACCTTTAGACCTTCTGGTCTTTGATTACACAAGTTCAGCTTGATGTCCCCAGCATTCCCTGCCTTTGTATTTTTCCTGCAGCCAAGAATAGTGAGCAGGAGAGCGGTGCCGGGGCGGCTGCTCCCTGCCTGGGCTGGGGACTCCCTTCCTCCACCCCCTTGGAGCCAGACCATCAGCAGCAGCAAAATGAAATATTCCCATCCCACATGCTTGCTCTCAGGATGAAAGATTACATCCTATCCTTCCTTCTCCTCCCTCTTGGTCCTCCACTGCCTTCCAAACATGACGTGGGGCCACGTGTATCCGGAGCAGCGTTCGCTCAGACATGACAACCTGGACTTGACCCCTGAGGTTCTGGCTCCACCGAGTCTTCCTGGCCATTTCGGGCAGCAGGAACCTCTGTCAGTGCTGGTGATGGATGGGTTCAGTGGGAGAGAGGCCTTCAGACAAAAAGTCTCTCAAACACAACGACACAGAAAAGTAAAATAGACCCCGAGCAGCAGTTTGTGGAGAGCAGAGTACGTGCAAAGAGCTGTCCCTGCTCAGGGACACTTGGTGGTCTCCATCCTGTTCTGCAGCCCGTGGTGTGCTTGGAGAGCTTTCCCTCTTGCCCAGGCATATGTTGGCTTTCAGGCTTTCCCACTCTTCAGCTTAACCACCAAGAGCTGGAAATAAAGCAAATAGCAGGAAATGTTTCTCTAGTGTGTCAAGAAGCAGAGATGTGGAGGGACTGCCCAGGGGGAGGGGCTGCCACCACAGACACAGCACCTGTCTGAGGCCACACCTCTGGTTATTGATAAATGAGCTCCCAGGAATGAAGATGGTCCATGGGTATCTCCAACTAAATGTGGTCAGCCTGGCTGGACCAGCAGATGACTTTTTAATGTCAGGCAGGGTCAGGACAACTTCTGGACGGGATCCGTCTCCTCAGGGCTGTGCAATCTGTAAGATGTCACTCAGTTCGAGGTGATCTGGCATCCCTGCCCAGCACCCACCCCTCTCAGCCCTGGCTTGGGGTGGTGGCTTGCACTGCAGGAATCCCTGGAGAGAGACAGCCTGGTCTTGGAGACATCAGCCTCTTGACTCCTCTGCAGCCTTGGGGAAGCCAGCGCAGCCAGAAGAGGAAATGAGGGCAGAGGAGAGAGGATCTGACCTTGTGTTTCTGCCTCCTTTTCCAGATTAAGCCATTTCCTTATAAGAGACACACACCCTGCAGTCCAAATATTAGCTGAGTTTCCATTTCAGGCAATGCCATCAGCAGCAAACCCAACCCCAGCATGCGCCTGTACCTGCTCTCCTTTGCATGACATTTTAACATTGAAACCCCATTAATTGTCCAGACAAGCCTTTCATTTGTGTATCCAGTGCAGATGGCAAGGTCATTCACAGCACCAGTAGCCTGAGCACTGAACTGGAGGAACATCAAATTGGAAGGACAGGTCACAGCAACCCTTTGCTGCTGCCCTGACTCCACGTGGTGGTGAGCAGAGCAACTCTGCTCCTGGGAACAGCTGAATTCACATCCCTCCTTGCTCCACCACTTTTATTCCACCACCAAAGCAGCAGCAAGCAGCCATGCCATGCAAACCATTTCCTCCAAGCAGGGATTCAAGGCTGAGGACTAATCCTTTGGGAATATTGGCTGTGACCAAGGAATAGGGGTTGCTGCTGGATGGTGACTGTGCCTGCTCTGAACCCTTGCCCTTATTGCCCGTGCCCCTCATTCACCTGGTGCTTTATGATGGGCTTTGCCAGCATACGTGAAATTTAATTTCCGGTTATTAACCCACAAAAAGGTATTGCTGTTTTCAGAATTACGCTGCTTCCAATTAGTGCTGCCCTTTGGTTTATGGTATGTTGTTTTTCTGGAAAACCTTTGAACCAGGCTGTGCACCAGCTGAAGGGCATTCTGGGGCTGTTAATAAAGATTAACTCTTTGGAGCAAATATATGTTCTGATTCATTTGTGAGGATTGCGCCCTCACAAGGGAAGGGGATCTCAGATCCTAGATGTCTCTTTGCTGTCCCTTCAATTTTCTCCATATATATTTTTATGCTTTCCAGTTACCATTTTCCTGCCTTGCCAACGTGTGCAGAACTCCATTATCTCTATTTTCAAGCAAAAAAGTGTTAATTAGACTCATTTGTGAAGAGGTCTGATGTTCAGGAAGACAAGGTTCACATGGATTTCACTGCGGTCCAGGAGCATCTCACCCCTCAGATGCAAACCCAAGGCAAGGTCTGCTTGCTGGACAGCCATGGATCAATATAATCCTTGGCCATGCTTATTCCTTATGGAATTGGGTGCCTCATTCTCTGTCTGTTTGAACAGTCTTGTTTAATCAGCTCCTCTGGACCAGCACTTCTGCTAAAATCTGGCCTATAAAACAACGAGCCCAAGACCCTGAGGGGGAAATCCGTGGCAGTTCCCTGTTTGCAGTGTGGCTGTGTCTCTGCGAGGACGTGCAGTGAGCTGAATGACTCCAACCTTGGTGGGTCTGAGGACATTTGTTGTGAAAAGCAGCTGGGGAACCATCAAAGTAATTGCTCTGGGCTGATGTACATGTTTCTAATGAGTCTCACTGCAGAGGGACTTATTCAGTGTCTGCGTTATTTACACAGGACAGCACTATCAGTAAAAGGCCTTATTATCTTCTCCGTATTTGTTTCTGTATCTTTCAGTTTAGCAACTCTCAGATTCAGTGTGGCTTGTGTTTTTATATTATTTTTATAGCTTGTTTTCTCTTTAGTGATATTATCATGGAGCCAATAAAACTGCTTTCCTTCTACATCTGGTCAAGGGAAGATTTTGCTGGGTACACGAGTCATATTTCTGTAAATGCCTCCAAGTGAATATAAAAAGCTGTTGGAAGCAATTGAGTTTACTGTTGCCTTATGTACTGTCATTAATTAGGAAATAAAGTGAACTGCATTTTATATCACTTGTAATCAAAATGTTACAGTCTTAATGTGGAGCCTTCCAAGTGCCTCAAAGCAGGCTCTGTTCTCATACAGATGAGCAGTGAGGAGAAAGGATACAGAGCTTCTTTAAATTTTAAAATTCATGGTCCAGATTTCCAGAGTGCTGCCATGCAGTGAGGCAGGATGGAGGCAACAGCACCAGTGGGGTGGGCAGGCAGGATAACTGCACCTGGATAACCTGGTGGCTGTTGTGCTTTATTCCACCACTGCAGCATCCCAGTAACTCTGGTAACTGGCTGGCTCCTGTACTGGGTACCACAAAACACCCATCTTCAGCAACCACTCTTTTCCTCTACTTCAGCTTAAATTGATGGCTTCACCCCTTAAGTGTGTTTTCGTAGAATTCAAGGTTTTCTTGATGCCCTTTCCTGCCTCCCAGTTTAAAACAGTGAGCAAGATAAAATACAAATAATAAAAGAAACACAAACAAAATACTTGAAAAGAAAAGAAAACAAAAAAAAAAGCATTTCATCAGCAACTCTTTTTTCATCACCTTTAACGTTAGGTGCCTTTGTCAAGTCCATTAGGACCATATCTGCACTTTCCGGAGTTTGAATGCTTTCATATATTTGGCTCCATATGAACAAACTGGTGGAGCAAACATATTAGTAGATCATTTGCCATGTACATGATTCAGATACCCAGACATGTACAAAACCCAGGCAGGGATTAACCAAGTCTGACAGCACTGAAGTGACTCCAGTTCTGTGTATGTATAAGCGATAATGAACCAAAGGCCCTGTTTGCCTTCAAATAACACACCAAATGATTAATTAGACAGAGGGCATGAGTAATAATCACAATATTATATGCTCCACCATAATGGAACGCTGCTCTCTTCTTGCTTTGTTCCTCTAATCTCTGAGAAGCAAATATCCACAGGGTGTTACCAGCAGAGTGGGAGGCAGATTGCAGTTGCTCACAGGTTATGAGCAGCACTTCTTTCCCACTGTGATTTTAAACCCCCGGGACATACAGAAAACCTCTTTGGAAAATAGACGATTGCTAAAGGATTAAAGGGATCTGCGGGGGGAAAAAAAGCAAAGAGTTCTACTTGCAGATTACAGACTTGAACATGTTCCCATTAAATTAAATGGCAAAATTTCCTTTGATTCAGTGCTGGATCCTGAATGCTTCATCATCAAGATGTTCTTTGCTAAAAGTCATCGTTTGTCGTAGACATACATAAAAAGAAGGAACAGTTGCTCAACCCCTTGTTTCCTGTTTATTCATCTCTTTCTGCTGTAAGGCAAAACTGCCCTTTTGAGTATTTACCAAAGAGCTCTTCTGGTAGTGGGCTCCCACCCTGGCCATGCTCGGGGAGAGTTTGGCACCGGCACTGCTGGGTCTCAGCCCTGGAGCTCGCCCGGGCTGTCCACAGCCAGAGTCGGCAGAGGGAGCAGCAGCCTTGACTTGCTCCTGTCCCCTTGTCCCTCCAAGGAGCAGCACGGATGGCAGGTTTCCAGCACGGACTGGACAGCTAAAGATGATGTCAGGAGCCACCTTATGTGTTGGTCCCCTGCCCAGAGACCAGGCAGCAGCAACTGCAAGAGCCCAGTTCCAAACTCTCTGCAGTCCCAGCCCCGTCCTCCACCTCTCTCCCCTACTCGGTTAAACACCAAACAGGAAAAGGGGGTGCAATCCCCTACTAACACTCAGTGCCTTTATGATGTGGTCCATGCTTCTCCCCAGCTCCCCCAGGAAGCTCCCACACCGTACAAGAGCCCCAGGAGAAGTGCTCACAGGTACAGAGCCAAAAAAGTGTTGTTAGGTTTGAAATTAAACCGACACCAAGCCCAGCTAAAGAGACACACTCTTTGTTTTCCTCATTTAAGCAAAAAAAGTGCGTTTTTCTGTATTAGCTATATATAACTTTGCCATCCTCCAAGGTTAAAAATATTATAGGCAAATTCCTGTCTTTGCCTATTTTTAGTTGCTATTGTCCCCTCTGACATTTTGGTGCCTGCATTGACTGGGATGCTCACGGAGCTGGCAGAGGTTGTTCTGTAGGAAGTGACCAGGGAACACAAGCTGTGATGCATTTCTGCATTTGAATTAATTAATTAGAGCTCAGCCCGAGGGAAGCTGGTGCACTTCCTCAAGCACCACTTTATCTTCTCCCGCAGGGACCCTTGGGTTTGGAGGGAGAGAGGAGGTGATCGCACTGCCTGTGTGGGAGCAGCCCCAGACAATGGAGTTTACAAACGAATATTTGCTTTTTGCTACCGTATTTTTCTCCTTCAAATGACTCCCACCTCTCTTTGCTCAAACATTACCTGATTTGGGGGTGCACAGTGCAAGCAGGCTGTGTTCAAGTGAAGCAGCATCAAGTTTTTCAGTCCCCAGGGTATTTCTGTTGCATCATCACTTTCTGGTGAAATTTTTTTTCTAGGATTGCAAGAAGTGCTTTCCCAGTCGGTCAGTGAAGTAAGATGTTTCCAACATCACCTCTTGGTCCCTCTCTGCCTTTGAAGCACCTTTTGAAGCCACTGATGGACAGTGTAAATGGAGATGTGTGAGACCCCAAGCTCCTGCTTCTTTCAGTAGAACCTGGGAAAATAAGAGTGAAGGTGTCTGGTCGACACCGACTCCAGAAACACTGCCTGGATAAGCTTGGGAAAACTGGTAACTATTAATGATTTTAACATTGCAGCAACCTCTGAAACACAGAGCCAGGCAGCTCTGCCAGCATGACTCGCGAAAATCAGACTTATCCTCACCACGTCTCAATCCACGTTATCCCATTCCCAGCACTTGCCTTCCCCACAGCTCTGAAGCACCCTGCACCCCACAGCTGCTCTCCTTGCCAGACAAATGTCTCCCTGACATTTGCACACTCTCTCCTGGGACTGACCCCGGCAAAGTTGGAGTCTGATGCAGAAGGGAAAATATTCCCTTCACTTGACATACCTAGGTGTTAAAATGAAACAGGCTCGTGCAGGGAAAAACCCTCGCCCTTATCAGTGTGACATTGTGGAGTCTCACGATCATAATCCAATATTAGTGCGTGGTAGAGGTGCTGCTGGTGGTGCAGCCCATGCTGGGGGAGAGGTGGGACCTTGTGAGTGACCTCTGCCTGCCTCACCTGCCTTGAGCCCCCAGCACCTCCCTCAGACAGGGGATTTGTGAGTTTGGAAGGTCTAGGACACCTCCTCCCCAGTCACTGCCCTTGTGCAAAATGCTCTGCAAAAAGGACAAGCCGTGGGAATAATCAGATCTCTCCAGACCTCCTTCATGCCCCAAAAGCTTCCCAAATTTACATCAGAAAGGACCGTGGGAAATGTGGAGAACTCTATGCTGGGGAGATGCAGAGGGGCTGAAAGGGAGGTTGGATGCAAATCAGTGCCTCTCTCCATCAATTCATGCACCAAATCTGGCCCTTTCCCCCACTCTGCAGGCCACAATCTCATTTGGGTTCCTGCTCTTTATCTTACAATTTCTCAATTACTCCAGGTTTCAAGGACCTCACCTTTTTGGCGCCTGAATAATCCATTCAGGGGTAACCTCTGCACTCCGTGCCCACAGTGCAGGTGATGGCAGCCCTTGGCTCAAAGGTTGTTGTGTGAAGCAGAGTTTGGCCCCTGCTCCTGCTTCTGGATAAGGATGTTGGACATCAGGAGGCAGCTTTCCATGGTCACTCTCTGCTCTGAGCATGTCATGGCTTTGCTGAGGAGAACAGAGCTGAAGGCCAGCAAACACCCACATCCTACTGGGATCCATGAAGTTAACCTTGTTCCATCATCCTGTGATCAAACCCCAGATCACAGGACCCAAAGGGACTCTGAACCTTTCCTCTTTTTGTAAATAAAGAGATACATATGTCAGAGTATTGTACTTGGATGTGAACCTGGAAAAGCCCTGTGCCAAGTGATGGCTTAGGAACATTAAATCTCTGCTGGGAGGGCTGCACTCGAGTCCTTCTGGCACCCTGACATCCCCCAAGCCTCCCCCAAAACCCTGCCTGTAGCTGTCAGAGCCAAACTGGCCACATGTGCCTGTTCGTATTTATCTTCCGCTAATCTCTCTGGTTCAAGGAAGGACATTTAACACGTCAATCATATTCCCATTACTGTAGAGATTCATTAGTGCAGCGGAATGAGATCCTGAGAGAAATTCTCTTGAAGGAAAGGGGTGGAGAAACAGGCTGAGGAGTCTGCAAGGTTAATTCCCTGGGGAATTGCTTTATTTTTTAATTCAATGCAAACTCAATCATGTTTGCCAGCTATTTTAAGGAAAAAACCAATTACCTCAGGTGCTAACACACTGCAGAGACAAGGATAATTAGGGACTGGTCTGAGTTGTATCCCTAAACACAAACCAGATTGGAGTTGTTCCAAACCAGGGGCAGAAGAAACAGGACAACAAATGGCACTGCTCACACAGGCAGCCACACACCAGCTCCCCCAGCTGTGAGATCCAAACCTAATATTAAAGTTTAGTGTGATAGTGGTTAGACAGTGCTAGAACACCTTCTTTTCCTTTATTTTCCATGGTCTGTACCAGATAATTCCATCAAAACAGCAGCCCAGGCAGCTTATTTGCACCCCACACAGACCAATGGGATGCACAAGAGCTCCTGAAAGCCCAACATTTGTCCCTGGCCCAGACTCCAGCAGCTGCTGAGAGCGTCCATTTATAACAGAGACAGTGGAGATCCCTCTCAGCACTACAGAAAGGCTCTTTACGTCATAAATTGTATTTAAAGACTCTTTCAAGAAGACAAGCAAATTTAAGAGGGCAGTTAGCTCCTGGCACTTAGATGCATAACTTTATTTGAGTATTCAATTTCCTCCGTCATTCATAAAGTAAACAATCTGAGTTATCTGAAAGTGACTGTATACTCCTGCAGTGTTTTCTTAAAAGAGTCAATAGGAGCAAGGCGACATAAAATGCTTCAGAGAGCATGACACAGGAAAACACGAGCCTTTAAATTATACACATTCAGGAAACGGTTGAATTCAGCATTTCAGATGGAAAGGTTAAAATGTTTGTGCTGAATTGTATTAAATCTTTCACCAGTAAATCCTGTAGGAAGCAGAACATTTGAAGGAACCTACTTATTCCCAGTGTCTAGGAAAGACTCCCAGAGTTTCAAAGGAAAACGTCCATTAATCTCATTGGACAAGTGCAATCTAATAAAAGCTGTTGTTCAGTTAAGGCAACTTGGTTAAGTGTTTTCCAAATTTAGTCTATTCCCCCCCACCCCCCAAAAATCCCTCTTTGGTCTGAAATAGAGAAGATTTGTTGCTTTTCAGCCTGAAATGACCTTTTTTAGTAGGATTTTGCCAGCCTTTGGGGCCCTACAGCTGGGTGCTGCCATGGGTGGCAGGACTCCTCAACAGCAGCTCAACTCCTCTCCAGGATGGGTTTGTAGATTCGTGTCCCTCAACAGGAGTAACTCACTGTCCCCCAGCAGTGGTTTCACTTCTCAAAGACAATCCAAACTTTATTATGTGGATTGGTTTTACCCCAATTCCACGACAAAATCCAGAGCCAAGAAACCAGGGCCAGTTCTGCCACTGCCATCCTGTTGGACCTTCTTCAGGTCACTTTGCCTCACGACATCCCAGCTCCAGTCATTGGAAAAGTGTGGATGCAACAAAATGACGTCTTATCTGACCATGACACCAGAAAATGCTCCCCTTAACTACAGGGTTAAAAATGGGGAGCCAAGCTTGAAAGTCTGAGAGAGTTTGAACATTTTACCTCTGTTTGACCAAAAATCTCTTTGGTGAAAGGAAGGAAATCAGCTGACAACAGCTTATTCACAGCCTCTTTCCAAATTAGAACAGAATTCATAATTTCAGTGGAGGACTAAAAATGCACAGCTATATTTTTTAAAAGGAATGTAGCACTTCTGGAGTCCGGAGTGCCTTGATGATCCAAAGAGTTGAAATTTGTGAGCTTCCCTATGGTCAGTTCAGACTTGGCTGGGAAGGGAAATTCTCAGCTTTCTTACAAAACAACCTAAAAGCAAAACAAACCACTTTTCCTGGTGAGACTTTCATTCAATTCTGCAGACTCAGGAAGCTCCCGAGATAAGGCTCCACTCCAAGGATACACTCCACACTGAAGCCTAGACCCGAGCTGGCAATTAGCAGGAGCACAGAATGCTTAATGAATTACCACGTTTGGGCAGCCTGACTCAGGAGGGAAAAATAACCCAAACCTTTGCCTTGTGTTTTCTGCAGACCAATTGTGCACCTCAACAAAAAGCATCAGTGATAACGAAAAGCATGTCAGTCTCCCAAGAAACCTTCCAAGGAAGTCCCCAGATTTCCTCCTTCTGAGTAAGATTTCACCCTGATATTTTTTTTTTAACTCCTAGTTTTAGGTTTCAGTGAGACATTCAGAAGCACTTAAATACTGAGCTAAAAAAACCTTATAAACCTCAAATTAGATTCTGGTTTTGTTTGGATTTGTTTTCTGATTAAGAGGTAAATAGATTTCTGTTTTATCCAAACCAATTTCCTATGAATTAGGGACTGATCTTTAGCCAGCTTTTCTTTGAAAATCAAAACTAAATTTAATTACAGGGGTGGAAGGCAGCTATTTAAAAAATTGTAGATGTTATTGTGGTTTTATTTTTGGCTTTTACCTCCTGCAAGTGGAAGAGGGTTTGGTTGCCATTTATCCAGGCTGCCTTGAAAAACCAAAAGCAACTCCATCGCCGGTGACCTTGCTCGGCTTTCTCCAGATGTATCTGGTTTTGTGGTTGTGTTTCAAGACCTCTGTGGCCAAAATGATTGGTGAGGCACCAACCAAGCCACAAAGGCAAAGCAAGCCAAGGAAAGTGAAGAGGTATCTCCATTTCAGAGCCATCACAGGCTTCAAAAAGTTTAAGAAAACTTTGTGTGAGCACAGAGACCTTCTGAAACCTGGAGCTCCTGAGGAGAAGGTGCCAACATCTCAAGGCAGCTCGTGGTGTCTCCAATATGCCCTGGCTGTCCCAAAATGGTACAAAGCAGGACTTTATAAAAGTCCTGTTTGCACTTTGGTTTAGAAAAGTCTAAAATTTCCAGGGGTAGGAGACAAGGGCAGGCCCAGCATCCCCTCCCCATGAGCACCCCAGGGTGCTCCTGCTGCCCCAGCCTCACGACTTTGAGGTGGTGGGGCAGAGGTGGCTCTTCTCTGCCCAGGTTTGGTGCCATTAACACCACAAAGGTATCACTGTCCCTGAAACTGGAGTGCCCGGGGCACCCCACACAGCAGGGAAAGGGGGGAACATGAGGCCACAGCTCTGCATCTTTGTCAGAAGGTGAGGGCAGGCAGCAGTGTCAGAGTCAATAACCTCAGAGCAGAGCCCGTCCGAGGAGGAGCCCTGGTATTAAAACTGGCTGCTCAGAAATGAGCTATCCATTATTAATATTTTAAATTGCTAAATCCTTCCTAACCATGTGTTAATATGAGGCAAAGCTGCATGATTTAAAAGCAAAGCTCAAGCCACTGTCAGTCACCCCACGGCACACAGCAAAGCCTGCTGCAGGAATACTGATGAGACAAAATTCCCTGCTGGGAGATGCTTCTGGAACAGCTTTGCTGGGTCCTCAGCCTCCTCCAAGAGCAGGTGAGGGGTCTTTCATGTGTTGGGCCTGTCCTGTGAGCCACAGACCCTGAATGCAGAGCTCAGGGCAAAACTGGCACACCAGGCTCGTGCTCACAGAGCCTTTTCTGTGGATGCAAGGTTGGATTTAGGAGCAAGCTCTGCAATGAGCCAGGAGAGATACACATTCAGGAATGATGTCCCTTAACCCTCTGTTTTTATCATGGGATTTCTACAGACTCCCATGGAAGTGCAAACTCCTCCTGGCACTTCAGCACAGAGGAAGGGTTTGCTCTGGGGGGAAACTTGGTTTTGGGCATGAGCTGAAGAAACCCAAGCTGAAGACAGGAAGTTCTGGGTTGCTGTTGACTGGGATGAACTTAGTGGTGGAGGAATGACAGTCTGTATTTGTCACTTTTTCCTCCTGAAGGAAGGTGACGGCAACATGTTCAGCTGCACCTGAGTGTCAGCTCAACCCCAAATCATGGCTTGTTATAGCTGCATTATTTAATAGAGAAATATATACATATTATAGGATATAAAGTGTTAAAAATGCTTTAGGACAGCAGAAAAAAACAGTTTACAATGCTTCCAAAGCCATTCCCATGGAGTGAGGCTCAAAAACCATCATCACTCCTCACTCACCATTAGCTATCACCTTCCCTGTGAGTTCCCTGCTCCTGTTTGGTGCTGTGGCATTATTAATCAGGGAGGAAAGATGTCAAGGTCAGGCTCAGGAGTGGCAATCACCCTGCAGTCCCCATGCAGTGATGGCCTTGCTAGTGACAGGGCACCCACGGCACGGGGAAGGTGCTCCCACAAAGCAAACAAAGGTGGATCTGAATCAGCTGCCTCCCCAAAAGGCCACTTTCTGGTGCCCTTTGAGCAGCAGCAGCTTCCCCGCTGAACATTCCTGCTGCAGCTCCCTACAGACACACACGGAGTGTCTGTTACAGCCTCCGGGGGTAAATGATTAACACCCATTCCACCTTGGTGCTCACCTTAGTCCTGCCCTCACAGCAGGAGTGTTCCCCAACCCCCTGGCTGAGGCCACAGCACTAAAAGTAGCTTAAACACGCCCCCAGTCCAGTGACACAGCGGGCTTCTGGGGCTAAATTCCCATAATTTCGTTCATTTCATGAGGTGGAGCTGTTCTTTATTGCAAGCAAGGAGTGAACAGATGGGGGGAATGACACCAACACCTGCAATAACAGTGACATGAGGACCCTGCTCCACGTCCTGTCTGTGCCCACTTCTCCTTTCCTCCCAACAGTCTTTCAGGTGCTCCCTCAGAAGGGTCAGTCCCACGCCTTTCTCTAGAAAAGGGAAATGTGAGCACAGGTGAAACTGGAACAAAGGCTGGAAGTTTCTGCAAGTGTTTGCTTGAAGCCATTTGTTTGGTTTGGAGGAAAAAATCGTAAGAAGCACCTTACTTTGCTCTTTTCTCCCCATCTTTTCCTCCACGTGTGCTTATTTGCACTCATTCCCAAGATGAGGGCTTCCAAAGCTTTCCCAGGCATGAAACAACTCGTTTTGTACCCAAAACAAAGGAGAATCTTCTATTTGAATGATAAATTTTTTCTACTTCCTCCTGTTTTCTTCTAGGTCATCAGGAAATGCAAACAGCATCCTCTTTATGAGGTTAATTGTTTCTGTGGAAGAGTGGCTGAGCAGTATTACCTTGCACCAGCTGAGAAATTGGCCCTGGAAGCAGCTCAGCCTCCAACATTTTCAAACAGCACAATGGTCAAGGTCTGCTCTTGGCCACGTTTAGCACTGCTCTGGAAATGCTTGCTATAAAACCATTCTTGAAATTCCAACATTAATGCATTTCCTAACGACGTTAAGCAGAGCCTGCAACACCAGGGCAAAGGTTGGTAAATCCCAGCAGTCCCAGGGCATTAGAAAACTGTAGGTGAAGATGCTTTTTTGACAAGTTTGACCGTAAAAGCAGTCCAAAACTCCTCCCCATCCTTCTCAACACTTCCTGTACCCATGACATGTTACCTGTGGTGGTGCTCTTGGGTAGAAATTTTACTGGGACATGGGATTGGGTTGTTTCAGAGAAGACAACTGGATGAGGAAAAACTCCCTTTAACAAGAGCCTTTTTGGAATGTGCTGCTCAACAAGCTTCCCTTTGAGGAGGAACTGCTTTGAAATAAAATCACTTTGCAGAAGGTGTTATTGCTCCTCATTAAGTGTATTCTATGTAAATTTGATACTGAACAGAAGAAATTCTTGGAGACACCACCTCCTACCAACCCCTGGCCACAAAGCTTTCTCCAGGAAGGACCACCTGATGTGATGAAAGGACCGGTGCTGTTTGTTTTCTTCTTCTGTGCATACAATGGTGAGATTGAATATTCAGCTCTGCTTTAGCTGCTGCACGAGTAAATAACCTGGATATTTAATTACTGCAGCACATTGACCTGGAAAGCAATGTGAGCTTTTTCCTGGCTGGCACACAACACCAGCTTGGCAAAAAACCCCAAAATATTGGAGAGGAACAGTGAAGCAGTGGACAGGGACTGGGAAGGAGGAGTGAATTTGCCTGTGTCGCCAAAAGCTTCCAGAGAGATTAAAAAACCAGCAACATCTTCATCCCCTAGAGCACTGCGTACCTGGCTTCCACCTTTTTTTCCAGGAGAAATCTCTTGGATCCACACAATGCTTCCCAGACTTTTGAACCACAGGACCAAGGAAAGGAAGGAAGTTTGATGCCCCCATAGCTTATAACCACGGTGGGTGTGTTCCTCAGCTGGCAAAAATCAGCCAAAGCAGTGACTTGGGCACAGCTTCTCCTGGGGGCTGTGTGTCCCCAAGGCTTGTGCCAGGAACACTCAAACCCCCCTGCCAGCTGGGTGCTATTTCCAGTTTAGGCAGAGCCCAGGCAGCAGCTGAGCTGCCACACAAGTTGTGCTGAACATTTCTGTGTGCAGCACAGGAAAAATGATGGTTCTGTGCTCCAGCATAAAAGTGACACCCCATTAGGGAGTCTGCAGCTTTGGGGGTCCGGCAGACATGAAACCACAACGCTCCATTTTCCATGCAGAAACCTAAAGGAAACAAACTTTTTTTTTTTTTTTTTTTTTTTCCCAAGCAACTGCTTTGGTGAGCAATGATTTTATTGTGCTATTAATATGACCATAAACAAGAACAACATGTGTTTATAGGCTCAAGTGCTTCATTACTCAGTCGCTGACTTGGTAGAAATCACCGTGGCATCAGTTTAAAGTGCAAAATGGAGCAAATCATTGTAGTCATGTTGTAAAATCATCTGGGCAGGCAACCTTTGAACAAAGGCAATTGATAGCTCCGAGGCAGCTGTACAACTGCAGTAAACAGAATAGTTGTCCACAAGCCACCAGACCTGCAGGAGAGCAAATACACCCCGTGCCTTGGTAGGGGAGGGAGCACCAAGGGGGCTGGGAAAGGTTTGGGAAAGAGAAGTAAAAGTTGTTCTGTGAAGGTGACAGAGCTGCTGTCGGCACAGCGGGGCGGGCAGGGTCCAACCTGGCTGGAGCCAGGCGGGGTGGGACAGTGCCTGCTGTGGGGGGAGCCCATTTCCTGGTCAGCTGCAGGGTCTGGTTCTCCCAGACCTCAGTTTTCTGTCTGATCTCCTCCAATCCTGCCACCCCAAACATTCAAATTCCCATGACAAGCTGTGTGGGCTGAGCTGGGCTGTGGCACCAGCGGGCTGGAGGAGCAGGACTGAGGATGCAGCATGAACTGGGAAGATCCAGACTTTCCCATGGGTTTTGTTCACACCTACTGGGGCAAATGCTCCTCTTTGCCATGTAATGAGGGGTACAAAGGCACATGGATTCCTTCGGGAAGGTCTTCAAAGTGGCTGTTGAGGGGGGAATGGATAAATATTGCATAGATCCCCCTGGATGTGGGTCTGCAAGCCTGGGATCTGCACAGGGGTGCTGGCCCCTCTGTGGGTGCAAGGATCTGGAGGAAAGGAATTTCCTCTGTCCCACAGGGCTGGGCAGACACGTTGCCTCTGCCATGAGGAGAGCAAGGGACACAAGTCTGCAGGGATGGCTCCTGCCTTGGGAACGGGAGTGAAAGATTGGAAGGCTACCCCAAGAAATGAAAAACCAGCATTGTGGATGATGTCACCCAGCAAGGGCAGGGAGTGAGCAGGAAGGAAAAATTACACACGTCCCAGTTGTTTCACTTCTTGTCCCTCTGCCTCGTTTCGTCTGTCACCAGCCCCCGGAGCATCCTGACGCCCAGTCGACGGTTACCAACAGGCAATAAATAAAACCTCTGGAGCCACTGGTGTCAACATCTTGGCATTGTTTAGGTCTCCTCGTTTGCCTTTAAAATAACTCTCCTCCTCGGGGTCATGCAGACGAAAAAGCGAGGACCCCCTGCCACCATCCACAGAAATCATCTTGCCATGACTTGTGCTGCGCTGCCTTTTTTTCTGCCTGCAAAGTTTGGAGTTTGGGGAGCTGCCTGGGAGCTCTGCTCATCACCCAGGGCTCTGGTGCCTCTTGCCAGCCTGTGCCTCGACACGTCCCCTGGGGCGCCGGCAGGTCGCCTGAGCTCAGGCCACATCACCCATTTCCCTGACTCCCAGAGGAACACTTTGGGCTGGATTTGGGGATGGTGTTACCCTGTGCTGCTGGCTTATCTGTTGCCTGGCTGTGCCTGGCTCTGCTGTGGATGTTGGCCAGCCAGAGAGTGGAAAAACAAACGGTGGAGATGTGGATCCATGGTCAGAGCTCGGCCCTGCAAACACGGTGTGCCAGCGCTGGGGCTGGCGCCGGAGAGATGCCATTCCATGGCAGCTTTTGCCCTGGCACTGCAGCTTGGCATCATGCAGGCTGCTAACAAAGCTCTGGAGGCACAAGAAATACTCCTCCAAAGACAGTTTTCATCCATGAGTTTTGATAAAAGGGTGGCTTGAACCACCACCATGCCTGCACAGACCAGCCCCTGCAGGACACCAAGGCTCCCCCGTTCCTGGAGCATCTCCTTTCCTCCAGCAAGGGTTGTGAGGTGGAAAGCATCATCCTCCATCTCAGCTGAGTTGTGACTTGATGTCAGATTCACTCTCCCTGATCCTCTTTAGCCTGTTGTTTATAATAAAAATCAAGCGATCCATCTCTTCTGACAAGAGGAAGAGTTGCTCCAGGAAGCCCTGGACAGGTCAACTTCTATATTAAGGAACTATTACTTGACAGTTTCCTGGCCATAAATAGCTGTACAGCGAGGCTGGGGATTTTATTTAGAAATAACAAATAAAGCAGGCCATAAGTAACTTCATGACCTTGCTCCCCCTGCATTTCCCACCCATGTCTCCTCTTCAGCGTGGTCTGCTCCTCATCCCCAGGTCCCTTGGGACTCTCAGGACCCCCTTACAGGGCATATCTCCCCATTTCCCATTTCTGAGATGCTGCAGAAACATGCTGTTGCCAGCTTTCGGCAGTGTGATGTGGGTTTTGCATCACTGAAGATCTTCCTCTACCACTCAGCTCCAAGAAATTGTTTTCTACTTGGCCTTCCTTAAAATAATTAAAAAGCAATCTGCTCTGCATGGCTGAAAGTTGGAAATCCTCCACTCAAAACATCCTCAAAACTGGATTCAAACAATTACACTTCCAACACACCCCTTATTTTTCAGTCCCTCAAGCCTTTCTCTTAAGTTTTGGAGGCCTAACTTCTGATTTTCTAATGCTAAGAGTTGGTAACATAAAAACCAATCAGGAAATACAAAACAAAAAAACCAGCAGTTTAGTATTCTTTTATTATTGGGAGGTTTTGACCATTTTTGTCATGTCACTTGCCTAAAATAATAATAAAAACCTCTTTGTTTGGAGCTGGAAAGGGAAGAGCAGCGTGTTTATTTCATGTATGACTCATCAGCTCAGTGTTGATACGCAAAACGCTTCAGAAGCTAACACTCTATAGAGATGATCGTTTTTAATATAAAACAGTAAATGTTTAAAACAACCATTGCTTTTTTTTTTTTTCTCCTCTTTTCTTCCTGTTGTGGCCAATAAAACATAAGGCAGGCCACGTAGCTTACATTTTAATAAAATTAAGTTATTTGGTGCCATGTTATTACAGTCTTTTATTTGAAAGTGGAATAAATTGCACACGGTGGAGTCATAGGAGGGAGAAATCACTGCGAATAAACATAGATTCTGGGATGCATTTATTTGCTGGTTTCATCTCAGAGGAGGAAGGCTTTCCCTGGGAAAACGGAGGCTGCCCCGGGGTTCCGGCCTTGGGGAGGCAGATCTGGGGAAGGATGAGCTTGTTGAGGACCTGGTGCCACAGTGGGGTCATCCCAGCCCCATCCAGCTGGCGTTTTCCATGGGCATCCTCCGAGAGAAACCTGTCCTGTGGCTGTGGCTCCACACGCCGCAGTCCCGGGGCGCTGGGGCAGCTCGTCCTCCTGCCCGCCAGACAGCCGAAAACATTGGTCCCGAGGCTTTCTGCTGGAGGCTGGGGGTTCCTAGGCGAGCGCCAGGGCACACCAGGAGTCCTGCCGGAGGGGCACGCTCAGCCCGGGCTGCGGGGCCATGCTGCTGGGGGAGAAGGAGTAGTCCTCGGGTTCGAACTTGAAGTCGCCGTGGCCGCCGGCCAGCGCCTCGTCCGACTGGCTCTGTGCCTGCCCCGGGGAGGGAAGAGAGGGGCATTAGCAAGCCTGCAATTCACCACTGGACCCTTGTCACAACGCAGAGGTGGGCCTAGGATGGATGGTGAATAGGGTGGGTTATCCTTGATGCTGCAGTTCCCTTCAGAGTACCCGGAGCTGGGCAGGAAGGGTGCTGCACGCCCTGCAAGCGCTGTGACCAGGCAAGAAGAGGTATCCCAGGGCCCATCTGCATTTATTCATTGATTAAATATGTCCAGTCTGGAGATCTTTGTGTGTGTATATTTTTTCAGAGCACAGCACAAAACAGATTTCTTGATTTCAAACAAAAAAATCCCTATCCTGTGTGGGGTAACTGGTGCTGCTTCAAGCTCTTGGGTACTGAGGTTGAGCTTCCCCTCTATTCATGTGTCCAGCTCAGGGAGGGCTTAGACTCAGCATAAAGACAGTGTTGGGCAACAAAATTCTGATGTGTGGTTTGATTTAGAGCCTTTCTTTCTGGTATCAAGATGAAATAGCAATCAGCCCCTAAGAGAAGCTTGGGCCAGAAGTGGGGCCTATGAGAGCATCACAGCTCTGTGGTCACTGAGCACCTCAGAGCTGCCAGGTGCAAATAACACATGCCCAGGGAGCCTTTTCTTGGGAGCTACAGAGGATTCCATCCTGGGCTGATCTCATCAGCTCAGCAGGGTTGTGACTCCCATGATTTCATGGCAGGAGATGGGAATTAAACCCAGCTCTGCACTGAAGCCTTTTCACCACCTCTGGCCAGTTCCCCCCTCCAGGATGAAAGATCTGATGGGAATCCAACAGGCTGGAGACCTTTCTACTCCACAGCATCCTGGCTCATGCCCCCTGCTTTCCTCAGCCTGAGGGAGTCCGCCAGGCTGGTGACCCCAGTGCAATGAATTAATTGCTTAATTGCTTAACCTCATCAAAGCCCCCCAGGTCAGCAGCCATGGAGGTGTGTGGCTCACCCACCCTGGCAGGGATGGCTCTGGGCCCTGCTCCTTACCTGGGACACCGACACGATGCTTTGTCCGGGATACTGTGAGGTTGTGCTGGGCTCTGACTTTAAAGTGACCGTGCTGTCTGAGTTGGTAATGGAAGAAGGGGAGTTAGTGGCCGAAGTTGTGGATCCTGGAAGACAATTGGTAGAGGGCAGTGAAGCAATGTGAGTGCAAATCTGCTCTTGAAGAAATGTATATTTTAATGGCAAGCAGCACATCTCATGGCATGACTGTACTGTTGTCTTTCTACCACATCTCTGTCAGAAAAGGTTTCATATTGCACTGTCAAGAGGCTGATGGAGGAGGAGGGAACCCTTTCACAATCTGGCAGTGTTTTTTTCCCATTAATTTAGCCCAAATCTGCTCAAACATGAGCACTGCTGCACTGGAGCCAGATGCCCACAGCCCAGAGCAACCTCACAAGAATATGACAGCACTGAGATGTCTTACCAAGCATCCTCCTATCACCTAGGGTCTATGCATAAATACAGGCCCTAGATCTAACGCAATCATCAGGGAAAAAAAATCACATTATTTTTTAATTATCATCATTTCCTGCAGAAGACACATTGAAGTGAACTGTGCTCCAAGTCCCCAGGATGGATCATAACAGCACTGTACCTGTTGAAGCTTTGCCTTTGGTAACGTTTTTAGGCTTCCTTTTCCTCGTCTGGATGCTTTCCTTTTTCATGGCCAGAGGTCGTGGTACCTTGACATTGATAAAGTTTGGAATCATTAATATTGTATTTTATTCAGCTCCTTCCCACACGTGTTGCTCTCCTATTTCTGTGCTGTGGCTCATGCAAAGCACCTAAAGTCCTTGTCCTTCACTAGGAGCTATTTTTCTCTGCATCAGGCCTTGGCTGGAAGATGTATAAGGCTAACAGCTAAGGCTTTCCCACAAATTTTGTTGTTTCCTTTATTTCCTATTTTTCTTTTTCTGATTTATTAGTGACCTTTGTGACGGGGCCCTATTAAATTACACCGAGAGACTGAGAGCATATAGGGCTCAGAGGAAATGGGGTAAAGAGACTTCAGCCTTTATGGCAGAAGTTTGAGGAAGCCTTTATGGAGGGATGGAGTCTCCTCTTTGGTGGATGGACGTAATCAACAGCTCCCATCCTCTGTGGGTGAATGTCACCAGCCAGCCTCTGTATGGGCTCCTCAGCCTCCTTCACACATCCTTAATTAGCACACAGAGAAGAAATATGCTCCTTATCTCAATTTGGGTTTGGGGAGATTCAGCCTCCAGCTACTGGAGCCTGGTGAGCTTTCTTTTCATGGAATCCTAGGATAGTTTGGGTTGGAAGGGATCTTAAAGATCTTGTAGTTCCAGCTCCTCCGCCATGGGCAGGGACACCTTCCACTAGACCAGGTTGCTCCAAGGCCCATCCAACCTGGCCTTGGACACGTCCAGGGATGGAGCATCCACACCTCTGGGCAAGCTGAGAGCATTCCAGTGCTCCCTCAGCCTCACCCTGAAGAACCCCAGCAGACCGAGCTTTTGCTGTTTAAGGAGACACGACTGTGTTGCAGCTCTTCGGGGCCCAGTCTAGAGGCTGATCCTTCCAGAGCTGACCTCCCAGCCCTGCTGGGCAGTGACCCCAAACCCCAGAGGCTCCCTCCCGGCGTGGATGTGCTCCTCACCCCGTGGAGCTTCATGTACAAGCCGCAGGCGTTGCAGACGGGCTCGCCCTCGGCGTTCCTCCTCCACAGCGTGGTGTTGGTGGTGTGGCAGTTAGTGCAACAAAGGCCAGCACGTCTGGATGAAGACTTCAAAACAAGCAAACAAACACATGAGTGCACACACAGCAGTGACAGACTGGGAAGTTTCCTTTTCATATAAAAACGAGATCTCCAAGCACACCATATTCCCGGGAAATGTGAAACACGCCAGAGCCAAATTCAGATCAAAGACATTGCATTCAAATGAGATCACTCTAATTTGCAAGTGTTTGTTTGGTTCGGGGGTTTTGTTTTGTTTTGTTTAGGGGTTTTTTTTATTTTTTTTTTTGAGATTGATAAACCTGGAAAATATCCTTGCAACTCATTTCACAAACTTCCAACAAATCTGCTGGAAGGGATCAAGACTTAGAGCATAGAGAACCTCCCTCCAGGAGATCTTCTCAGATGGAGAAAGGGATGTAAAATGCCAGCCAGGCTTTAAATGCATGAAGAAAACTCATGCTTTACGTGAACTCTTCTGTTTTCCTGCACTCAGAACTACCACTAAAGTTAGCAACATCCCAATCAGTCTCTGGGTTAAGACAACTGGAATCAGTCGGCTGAACTGAGCAGAACCAAACTGAACTGGTCCATGGTGAGACCAGGGAGGTTGTTCTTCAAGTCTCACAGATAATCTGTTCTCTTACAGGCTGTAGAAACACCCTACAGACATTAATTAATGACATATTTTGTGAGCGCAGTGATTGCTGGCTCTGAAATATTAGTAATTCTAAATGGAGAAGGAAAACGTTCTGACAGAATGAGCAAGCTCATTTCTGACAACTTCCCTCCAAGCTGCTGGAAAATTCACATTTCTCTTTATACAGACTTGTCAGCTCAATAGTCATTTCATTTGACAATCTTTTAACACCAGGTATTGAAACTATTTTAATAAAAGACCTCAGTAACTGTAAGATACCTGGCATAAGTAATATCTCAGGCTCTCCACATTCAGGTGTCTAAATAAGTTCTTCAGCTATAAGAAAAATCACTTTAAATCTGCTCAAAGGCAGACGAAAGGTGATGCAGGAAATAAAGAACTCCCTGTTTGTTTATTTTTCCACTATTGCTTGATATCCTGACTGAGCAATATAACAAACGAGGCGGGAAGAGTAGGAATAAAAATGAAATGTTTTTACAAGGTTAGCAGTCAAATAAAGATCAGGTTTGAGTTTCAAGAGGCACAAGTGACATGCCCTAGGTTTGATTCACTCGTTGCTCAGCAAAGAGGTCTCAGCAACTATTTGCAAATAATGGCATCACTCTGGGAATTATTCAGCTGGCAAGAAATAACCAGGCAAAAAGAATAATACACCAAGGTGTGAGCTGACAAGCCTGGCACAGAGGATGAGACAACAATCTTTGTCCCTAATATGGGACATGGTGTCAGAGCAAGGTCCTGGCGCAGCTGCACAGTGCCCTTAGAGCCTTCCAGCTGCCAGGGCTGTGCTGATCTTCCCTGCAACAGGAGGGACCTCGGCTCCCATGGGAGCAGAGGGAGGTGCTGGGCACCTGAAGGATGCCAGGATTCTGAGGTCCAGCTCCTGCTACGGGTGCAGAGGGGAATTGGGAGGCACTCAGCCCTGGGACAGCGGTGCCTGCTGCACTCTGTCCTCGCTTGCAGATGGGGAAAGACCAGTGCAAAGCCCTTTGGAAAGTCTCAAATTTTCTGGGCCGCCACGGGTTCCTGTGAGGGAGGGACACACACTCTCCCTGTTTCACAGGATGCTTTGTCTGCAGTTTGTAGATGAGGTGACAATGAGACTTGTGGCTCTGGTGGCCCAAGGACAATGCCAGCCCTGCCAGAGCTTTGTCCACCCTGCCAGCACTGCATCACACCCTGCTCGTGGCCGTCCTGCTGGGACAGTGACCAGTGCCTTCTGTGTATCCTGAATGTCACTCTGCAGGCTGGCTCCTCCTCACACAGCCAGGGAGAGAAGAAACCATCCTCCACCACCAATATTGCAATTTAAACCTCAGAAACCCCATGAGAACCTGCCCCTGCACCACAACCTGCCAGCTTAGCGAGAAAGAGACAGTCAAGGCTGCTGTTGCTCACTGAAGGACGAGGGTACAATACATTATTGCTGGTTTCCCAGCAATTCTCTTGAAATAAAATGCATTTCTGCCTGCCTCCACCCCACTGCCTTTGTACCATTCTGACCTTGTCTAGGAAGTTGTTGACTTCAACATTGTGCTCAGTGTTTATTTATACAAATGCACCATACACTCAAACAAAAACTCTTCACGGACCTGGCTTGACAGCCAAGTGCTGCTGATAAGCTCAAGAAATGGTGAGTTGGTGCCTATTGAATTAACTGCGTGTGAGAGCTGCTTGGAAAGCCCAAAAAAGTCAGAGCCAGCAGGGCAGGTCCTTCTGAGGGAGACCAATCTGTCAGGGACTTTGTTTCACCTCCTTTTCAAAGGTGGAAAAGAAACCACTGGGTTTCACAGGGAAAATAAAAGGCACTGAACCCCCAGATTTAATCAATGCTTCTCTGGCCCCATTTCCAGCAGATTCGAGGGGACCTGTGGTTTACAGGAAAGAAGTTGTGGCAGAGTGGGCTGAGATATATGAGCTTAACTCCGAAAGTGGGGAGATCCAAGGCTCAGAGCCAAAGGCAGCAGCATCCTCTGAATTTGCCTTTGTTACCACAGCTCTGGGCAAACCTGCACCTTGGAGGATGAGGGAGCAGCAAGAACTGAGGGGCAGAAGCAAACCAAGGCACACACCATGAGCAGTTGGTGGCTCTAGGATGCTGTGAGACTCTCCTGGGGCTGTGACCAATTCCATCCCCACCTTCCCCTAAAGTGTCACCAAACCCACTGCGCACTGCAAACTGTAAAAAAGGACAGGCTGGAAAAACACCTCCTGGGCTGAGGAGGAAAAAATATCCTCTGAGCCAAGCTGGAAAAATTCAGCTTGGTCCTTCAGCTCAGGATTCTGCTGCATCTGCCTCCTGTGCTGCACTGTGCAGGGCAGATCCCTTCCTAACAGGGGGAATTGCATCTGCCATGGAACTCCACCAGCTGCTCCTGGTTTCAAAAGTGATTTGGAGTTTCAGACTAGGTCTAAGACATCATCTTGTGAGACACACCAAGAAACTTCGGCTAGAAAAGGTGCTGCCCAAAATAAAGTGCTGCCTCCATCCTCCTCTGACACAAACCCTTTCTGCTCAGAACCACAGTGCTTTGAATCCAGACACGGGCTGGAGCAGAATGGCTGTCCCTCCTGAATAGAGGATGTTGCCCTTACCTCAAAAAAAAAGAAACAAAAAATGAAGTGGAAGCTACATTACTGCTGCTCTCCCTCTCCCATGCACGAGCAGGCTGAGCTGCAGGACATCATTCCCGCAGTGTTATCTGGGCCAGGCTGTGTTCTCTTCTGGGGGACTTTGCTTTGTGGGAACAGAAGTCAGAATAACTCCCAGCGCAGTTTCTACGTACAGAACAAAGGTCGTAACGTAAAGGACGAAAGCAACCATTTTTCTTTCCTGTGTGTCTGTGTTTCACTGCACTGTGAAAGCCGATTTCACCCTTCCTACAGATGTAGAGTCACTGCATTCACTGCTCTGCTCCCAGAGCTGGCACCCTCTTGTCCATCATCAGTAGATCCCTATTCTTCTGATAGAGCAGAACTTGTTGCCACAAGACAATTCACACCCTTGGGAAAACCCAAGGTTTCAGAATGTTTCATTCCAAAGTCAAAATGGAAAGTCAAAATTGCAGCTCCTTTTCTAATCCATAAAACAAAATCCCCTCAAGTATTTCAACCCTAGAAAAACACTTCCCCTGAACAAGAATCAGTTATTTCATTTGAGCTTTATCATTATTGTATTTATTGCCAAAATAATAAAAAAGGTTGGAAGTACTTTAGTAATTCCCAACTATATTTGCTCATCCCTGGGAAATGGTCTTAATTCTGCAAACAAGCGTTTTCCATCAGAAAACTTTGTTGAAATTTTTTTGAAAAGTGCCTGATGGGTGCTACAGATGAGGCTCAGGCAGGGTGTAGGCAACCCACGGCTGTCTCCCTTCCCCTGTGCTGAAATAAAATATGGAATAGCAGCAAGATACCTCCAATTCCCTCAGGGAAAAGCTGCTCAAAAATCCCCTAAAAATTCATCCAATGACAAATTTGGATGCCAGTCTGAAATGCAGAATGTGTTTGAACTGGTTTGCACCTCTCTGTATGCACGGATCGTGCTTGCTCTGAAGAAATCGGCAGCGTAACTCTGAGATCCGCAGCACAGCAGCAACCAGGGGTTCAGATTTAATGTCATCACATTAAAGGAGACAGAAGGATTTTGGAGAGACAGGCAAATCCTGTTGGATAATGCTAAATGTTTCACACAAATGCCTTGATTTTAATGTGATGAACAAATCAGGGAGATTTTCCATGGAGCTACTTCTTGTTTCATTTTGCAAATCCAGAACTTCATTTCTTGGGGTCGGAATCAGAATGAAACATCTTGCTCAATCTCAACCTTTTCTTTTTTCCTGACTGATTTTCTCACACAGAAACACTGTTGGGTTATTGCTAATAATTTGTTTTGCAATACAGAAAAAAAAAATAACTGCAGGAGTACACCCCTAGTGAAAGCCCAAGGAGCTCCCAGCTGTTCCCCAGCACGGCTCCGACAAACATCCTGTTTGTAATGACGGCATCTGATGACAAGCTCTAAAACCAAAACTGTTACCACCAAATTTAAACACCCCAGAGCGACTCCACAAACAAAAAAAAAAAAAAAAAAAAAAAAAAAAAAAAAAAAAGGGACACGCCTTTCCTCTCTCACCATGGGATCCCAATTGGAGGAAGCTCAATATTACATTGACAGAGGGAATTAATGCTTTAACTGGCAGGGAAACTGGGAGCTGCCAAACCCCAAGTTTTCCCCTTAGGTGGGAGGGTGACGGCAGTGCGGAACCGGGCCCCATCCTGCTCTCATTGAGAGCGGCCACAAACCCACTGGGCCAGCTCAGGGCCAGCCCTGCCTCCTGTTCAACTGCTCTGCCTAGACTGTGCCTATCTGCACGGAGAAGTAGGAAATAATAATAATAGTAATAATAATAATAATAATAATAATAGTAGTAGTAGTAATAGTAATATTAATTGCAGAATGCAAAGCAATGCACCCACTGCAGGAACAGAGCCAGGGGAAGCCCGCAGGGTCCCAGCCACAGGCAGGGCTGGTTGTCCCTGCCCGGCTCTGGCGCAGACCCCCTGCGCAGCCCCGGGACCCCTCCAGCTCCTGTAGCCCTGTCTCCACTGCCCACCACTCGTGCCAGGGCACAAACCCCTCTGGCTTCACCCCATTCCCCCTGACCCCAGCCGGGTCTGCACTGCAACAAGGGTGTCCTGGCATTTAATCTGTGGGAGGACAGCGGGTCAAACAGACCCTAACACAAGTACAGATTCCAACAACACAGGCACTGCGACAACTCCCCCGCCCTTGCCCTGTAGCCAGCCCCGGGTGTCGCAGGGTGTCCCGGCGGGGTTTCCCTCTCTTACCAGCCTCTTCTGCGGCTTGAGCGGCCGGTTGATGCCGTTCATTTTGTGGTAGAGCCCGCAGGCGTTGCACAGGTAGTGCCCGGTGCCGTCCTTCCTCCAGAGCGGTGTGGACATGGCCCCGCAGTTCACGCACTCGCGGCCGTCCCCGGGGAACTCCTCCAGGTACTCTGCAAGAAACGCCCGCGGGTGAGGGTCAGGAGCCGCCCCCAGCGCACCGGGATGTCCCCGGGGACCCTGCGGGAGAGGGTCTCCAATCCTCCGTGCCCCAATCTAGGGGAAATCCCGGTCCAGAGGGAGCTTACTTCCACCCTAAAAGTGTGAATCAAACCCCTTTATTCCCTCCACACCTTAATCTTGCAATATTTTGCTCAAAGACCGCTTATTCCCCCATCCCTTCCCCGAAAGACCCCAAAGGGCTGAAGACGGCCGGGATAGGTGGTGGTG
>VZTJ01001560.1:2013463-2055261 GCA_013397795.1 Orthonyx spaldingii | reverse complement strand
CCGGCCCGTCCCGGCCGCGCCCGGAGAGCTCTCTCCCCGTCCCGTCGGGGCTGCCCCGCTTCCCAGTGCTCTGCTCTTCCCCGGGGGAGCGGCAGAGAGCAGGGTCCTTCTCCCTGCAGCCCCCGGCCGAGTCGCTCTGGCCTTGCGACGGGAACAGAAATCCCTTTCCCCGCTGTTTCCCGTCGGTGCGAGCCGGGAAGGGACTTCGGAGGGGAAGGCGCTCTTAGTCCCAGCAGCCCGCGTACCCCGGCTAACTCAGCCAATTTAACTCTCCTCCGGTACCGGCCAGCGAGGAAATAATTCCGTCGTTACCGGGATTTGTCCCGGGGAGTTACTTTTTTTTTTTTTTTTTTTTGCGCTATTCCGCGAAGTCGCTATGCCTCTCTTTCCTCCCCGGGGAAACGGGGTAAAACCTTCGGCGAATCTCGCCCGCCGCTCGCTCCATCCCCGGGCGGACAGAATTTTGTCCCACTCAGGCCTCTGCCCACTGGATCGGGCCCTGCTCGGCGCCGGGAGCTCTCCGGTAACGCAGCCGGTCCCGTGCGGTCCCGGCGCCCGGGGGAGCCCGTCCAGCCTGGCCTCCGCAGGGAGCAGTGCTGCGGGAAGGGTGGGAAATTTCAGCTCCAAAATAAACTGGTGCAGGAATGCCAGCTATTTCCCTCGGAATAATGCAACGCAACTGGCTGGGGATGTATTTATTTGCTCGCGAAAGCGGCTGTTTGCGGCTCGCGGGGTATCCCTGTGTCCCTGTGCCCGCGGAGCAAAAGAGGAAAACAAAACCAAAACAATTAATTGCCCTTAAAAAAAAAACAAAGAAAAAAAAAACAAAAGAAAACAAAACAAATGGAGAAAAATAAGGGGGAAATTATATTTAAAGAAAAAAAAAGCAGAAAAAAATTTTAAAAGGTGAAAAAACTATAGGAAAAAAGAGAATAAAACCCGAGGAAATCCCAGCCTCGCGGCGGCACGGATAAAACCGTCCCTACAGAAAACCAGCCCCAACCCCTTCGTTGCTGTGGCTGAGGCACCTCTGGAGCTTCCTTCGTTTCGTTTCGCGTGGGTTTTCAGTTTCAAAATTTCAATATGTTAATTAACCGTAATTTATTATATTTATTAATTTTTAAAATGCGTACTAACTGCCCTCTCCGATCGTTCCTGGCGTTCAAATAAATGTGAAAACATTGAAATAAACGAGGCGCTGCTAAATCCGGAGGGATGTAGCCGGTGAGGGTTCACGGCGGAGGAAACCACCGTGCGCGAAAACCTTCCCGCGGCCCTGTGGTGTGTCTGTGGTCAGATCCATCCAGTTGTTGGGCTTTTCTGTTTAATTTAATTTTTTAAAAACTAGTTTTTCAACGCGTTTTCTCCTGCGGTGGTGTCGGGACTGCCGGGCTCTCGTCCCACCGAGGCCGCGGCGGGTCCAAGGAGCGGCTCCTCCCGCGGGCGCGGAGCAGCGCTGGGCAGGTGCTCCCACACCGGGGCTTCCAGCACCCTCCTGAGCCGCCGGACCGGCCCCACATTCCAGCCCCCGCTGGGCACCGGCCCGGGCTGGTGTCACCCACGCGTGAGGGCTGCGTGTGGCGTTCACGGCGCGGGAGGCCCCGTGGTTTGGGGGGTTTGTAGGATTTGGGGCTGCGATCTGTAACAGGAGGCAGGCAGGGAGTCCGGGGGGGTCCTCCTGTGAGGAAGACATCGGTGGGCGATGCTTTAGATGAAGTGGGAGGGAAGGTGCCAGTGTGGCAGCGGTGACAGCGGCGATGCCCTCGCTCAGCGCCCGGGGAAGTCACACTGGGTTGGGGGACACGGGCACCCCGGGGCTCTCCCGGTGCTCTCCCGGTGCTCACTGGGGGACACGGGCACCCCGGAGCTCTCCCGGTGCTCGCTGGGCGACACGGGCACCCCGGGGCTCTCCCGGAGCTCTCCCGGTGCTCGCTGGGGAACACGGGCACCCCGACGTGGCGGCCGCACACCTCTGCCAAGCTCACGGACAGGATTAGATACGAAAATCGTAACCCAGCAGCGGCGCGGGGGATGCCCGGAAACCCCGATCCGTCTCTTCCATCCCCGTTGGGAGGTGGGACAGGCGGGAGGGCCTCTCGGGAGGGGTACCCTGGCGGAGCCTCCGGGAGCTCTGACACCGGTGCGCGGCCCTTGCCGGGCTCACGGGCCGTGTGATGGGCTGAGCCGGGCCCGGCTCCGCTCTTCCCGGGGGATACGACCGCTTATTTTGAGGGGCTTAGGAAGGGACCGACCTCTTCCTAAAGGCTCCCCGTGCCCCCTCACCGCACCGTCCAGGCAGAGCTTGGCTCCGGCTGAGTTCCAGAGGGGCCGGTGCGGCTCCACAGGGCCCCGAGGGAGCCCTGACCCCTCCAGGTGAGGCTCCCCCGGGCCGGGACAGACTGCCCGGCGCCCCGGCCCCTCGGCCCTAATCCTGCTCCGGCTGATTTGTGAGTCCTGCGCGGGGCGGACGCGTGGGAGCGTCCTGCGCCGTCCCGGAGGGGGCTTTTAGCCCCCCTCCCTCCCCCAAGGAAAAACCAAGGGAAAAAAACCCAAACCGCAAGTGGAGAGAGAAGGGCAGAAACGTTCCCGCTCCTGCTCACCCCGAGCGTGGAAACCACTGTTACCTTTCCCCTCAGTGCACTGGGAGGTGACAATTAATTGTGTCCCCTTCCCTTCCTCTGCCTGTCCCGGGCTGCAGCATCCTCCCCCGGGGCTCAGAGGCGTATCCCAGCCCCCTGCCCTCGGGGATGCCGGCGAGGGTGAGCTCCGACGTTAGAATGGAGCCCAGGCGGTGCCCGCGGCCGGGCTCTGCCCTGGATCCCCTGCCCAGTCGGCACCGAGTCCCCTCCGATCTCCCCGTCCCGAGCCACCCGATGCAAAGGGAAACCCATCGCGTATTTTGCCTCTTCAGCCCCGACGGGCGGCACCGGGCTGCTCTAACTCTGCACAGCAAGATCCCCGCGGCTGCTGCCCCTGCCTGCGAATGGGGGAGATGGACCAACAGGATCTCTGTCTCCTACATCCCCTGGTCTCCATCGGCGACACATCCCCAAGCCCACATCCCTGGTCTGTACTTCTCCATCCTCCCCCCAGCCCCTTCTTACCCAGTCTCCAGAGGATGGGCTGGTCCTCAGCTCGGGTACCTCCTGTGTTTGAGGCCAGGCTGATTCCAAAGGCAGTGCTGGAGAGAAGTGAAGGTCACAGCCACGTTGGGAAGGCCCTGTCCAGCGAGAGGCTGTGGGCAAGGACTGGGCTGCCCCAGCCCAGCCGGGCAGGGACAGATGGGTTTTGTGCCTGGAAGAGTGAGGGGATGCTAGAGGGCTGTGTCTCAAAAGGGTTAAATAAACAGTAGGGTCTGCCAAAAATATTTATCTCTTGTTATATGCAGGAGGCTGTGGCTCTCAGGAAGGGGGACTGTGATAGAGGTGGGGGAAAGTATTTGAGTTCCCCCCCCTCTTGCTCTGAGATCCTGTGTTCTTCCTTAGCCCACCAGGATTTCACTGGCATGGGAACTAAAAGGTGTCCCATAGAGATGATGTTTGCTGTCCCCTACAGATCCTTCATACTGGGATGTTTCAGTCTCAGCCATTCCTCCTCAAGCCAGAAACGGCTACACAAATCTACCCTTTCACTTCAATATTTAAAGGGTACAAAATGCCAACCTCAATGTGTGCCCTCCTCAGATGGGTGATTTGGCATGTGCATCCTAAAAGTGACCTTTGCTTGCGTGGTTTGCACCCAAATTGTTTAAAATGCATTTTCCTTCCAGGCAGGTTTGACAGAAGCTCCAAGTTGCAGACCAGTCATGAACTCCTCAGGCTGGAATGGCAGGCCCAGTGAGCACAGGCTGGGGCTGCAGCTCCTGCTGCTGGGAATACCCTGAGAGGGATAGACCACATCATTTTCAGGCAGATGGGCAAACTGTAGTCTCCAAGTTTGTTTTATGCAGGGGACACTGAGGGCTCCAACTTTGCCCCAAGCCCAAAGGACAAGGACTTCCAGCCCAAGGAGGACACACAGACCTAGGAGGGCTCAGCATCTTGCAGGGGTGAGGGTCTGATCCCACCTGGGAAGTCCTCCAGGAGTTTTGCCATGGGCAGGAGCCGCGGGTGCCTCAGGATCCAGCCTTGTGTAAACATTTGTGGGGTTGGAGCCAGAGGGCACAGAGAGGCACCAGCCAGGCAAGGAGAGGCAAAACCCTTCTGTACTGGGTAATGGAAACTATTTCCCTGTACAAACTCCAGCCTGGTGGGCTGATGCTGGGGATGCCAGCCCAGTCCTGGCAGAGCTCTGTTATCAAACCACTTCCAGAGCCTTTCCAGCTACACAGGGTTTTCACCGTGCTCCCCACTGCCACTATGGGCAATAAATGGGGGAAGAAAAAAAAAAAAAAAAGAAGGGCTATTTTGGTATATTAACCTCCTTGTGGCCAGGTGAAAGGTTAAATTCACATGATTCATTGGCGGCTGAGAGACAGCACTTTGTTGCTAGGATTTTGGGGAATGCGGAGGGCTCCAGCGAAGGAGTCTCGCTAATCTTTAAGGGAGGGAGCCAGGCTCCTGTCTGACGGCTGCAGGCCCAGCAGCTCTGTGTTTCATTTCAGACTGTCACTCTCCTATCTCTCAGCTCACTCCCAGCTCCAGCTTGCTGCCAGATCTTGGGAACTGTTAACTCAGACAAATTTATAGATGGAAAAAGAACAGTTAGCCATTGTTCCTGGGGTGGGGGAGGGAGGAAAGCGAGGAGCTTCGGCCACCAAAGTCATGATGTAACCTGGTTGTTGCTTGGTTGGGAGAAACGTGCAAAGGATCTTCCTCTTCCGATGCCAGGGAAGAACTTGGGACCATTATGTTGCTGCTAAATGTTGGGAGGTGGGATGTTGGTGCCCAAGTCATTTGGAGATATTTGTACAGCATTTCCATGAAGTGGAATCTCCCAGCTGGACATCTCTGGGGTATGAGCTCATTAACTTCATTTCAAGTCTCGTGATACTGAGTGTTTTTCCTTAAAGCTTCAGGCTCTGGGGTAATGAGCTCTAATATCAACAGCAGTGTTCTCATAACCAGAGCCCCTCGCTATGTGGGATGCTGAGAGGAAACTGAAAACGGGGAGATCTCAAGGACTAAAAAAGAAAAATCCATCTGGCAGATAGGGAGACCCTCAGATTCGTTATTCCTTAGAAGTGCAATGACTTTGAGGATGCACTGCTGATTTCATCCATCTTGGAGAAAAGCAGGAGACTGAGAAGTTGTTGTCTGACTGGTCTCTGGTTGGATACACTTCCCACCAGCTTTCATGGTAGAAAGAGTTGGGTTTTTTCAATACAACATTAAAATCCTCATCTTGAAAATGAGAGAGCACTCACTCACCCTAAGGTTTGCTTTATAGATTTTGGATGGTCTATGGCTCCTGAACATGGCTCTCTTTTGGAGATTTGTCTTCCAAAACCACCCAAAGAACAGAGGTACAGCTTTTGGGAGTGTTCAGCCCCTACAGAAACCTCCCTGCAGCAGCAAGGCTGTACCTGTGTTACCTTCCTCATGGCTACTGTAGCCCTTCCCCATCTGGAATCATTCCTGGTTCTTTGAGCATTTTTGCTTGAAGGGAAGCATGAGAAGGGTCTGCAGGGTGTCACCTGCAGGTGAGTCTACCTGGCCACTTCTGCATGTGGTTCAGGACAGGACTCCCTGCATCACAGTGGGATAAATCAACTGGGTTTTTTGTAGCTGCTTTGAATCCGGATCTCCACTTTTTTAGTTCTTACATATGTGTACAGAGTAAAAGGAAGCAAGAAACTTTTGATTTAAAATGCAAATAGTGAGAAGATATGCACTTAGTAAATCCAACCACTTGAGAATCTGCCTGCATAGAAGGTGGTTTCTTCTTCCAAGGTCTGAAGGTTTGCAGCAGTCTGTTGTTTTAATCAGGAGACTGCATAGATTTGATTCTGAAGGCCCAGAATACGGCACAGTCCCAAAACATGACTCTCTCTCATTTTACTTGCTGGAGTTTTATTTAACTGTGCACTAACAGGGACAGAATTTCACATCTTATAAAATTTATGCCCCAAATCAGCTATGATATTAATGCTTGTTTTCTGCTTTATTTGGTATCTATGACTAAAAGCACTTCTTTTTTTCCCATTTCATGCTTGGTGTGAAGTTCCTGGTTCAAAAGCCCAGCATTACACAGATGTGCATTTCTAACTACAGGTCTGAACGAACCTGTGGTGGAAGTCTTCCACTGAAGTTGATACAGGTGCCCTAGGGATGAGTTTGGGACATTATCTGCATTATGGGCTAATTTTCATTTTGCATCTCTCTCCTAATGTGTTTTATGGGTCTAAAAATTATCTTCACGAGGGGGAAATGGCACCGTGACTTCTCATAAGCAAGGTACTGAAAGGAAGTGGCAAATAAATGGTGCAGCCTTTCCTACCTATTAGAACTAAATTTAATGTTCCCTGCCTTGCTTTGCTACTCTTGATTTGAATATCCCTATGCCAAATATCCTTCCTGCCCCCACTCACTGCAGGCTGTGCTTTCCTTTCACAGCTTCTCTGCCACATCTGAACTGCCTTGGTTTGGGTCAGCAAATCTTCTCCTCCACCTCATGGAACTTCCCTTCCCACTCCTCTCCATTTCTTTGGCTGCATCCCTGACCTCTCCCAGCCTCATTTTTCACCTTCTCAACAACATCTCAGCCCTCACTGGCTGCATTTTTCATCTGCTTTGGCATGAAAACATGGCTCCAGTTAGTTGGAAAGGTGGTAGGGAGAGGGAGAGATGGAGAGGCAGCTGGTTTGGCCTGAGTGGGAAGCAAAGCACTTCTTTGTCTCTCTGGGCTCCCCAGCTTCCCAAGAAATGCAGTGGCATCCATGGTTGAAAGCTCTGGCATTGGGGAGGGAGAGACGAAACCTTTTTACTACTTTTGCAAATAGAAAGTCAAGCCAGAAGCTGGGCTTTGCACCGTGCAAGTTCTGGGCCTGGATCACAGCTGGTCCTGCCCAGCTGCTCTCCCCCAGCACAGTGGAAGCCCAGCAGGCCCGTGGCCAGGGAGAACACGGCCAAGGGCCACTCACAATCTCCTGATCGCTCCTGAGACTCCGCAGGAACAGCCTGAGCAAAGCCATGTGTTACCAGAAAACTCTGGAATGATTTTAAGAGAGCAGAGATATGCAGAAGCAGAAGTCCTGGCAAGCTTTCATTCAGTTCCCCATGGAAGGGAAGAAAATTATGAGCATGTACTTCCCATCTGACTGTACCCAGGCCAATCTCTAGGTAGAGTTTAACCATGGTTCAGCTCTTCCAAGCCTTCAGCCTCACTTCTGGTCAGCTGGTCCCTTCCTGCAGCCAAAAGTTGGGGGTCTTCCTTTCAGGGGCCATTGGCCAATCTGCATACAATTGGTGCTGTGGGTTGAAACTGAGGTCACCATTGAAGTCGTGTGTTTCCAAGAGTTGTTTGATCTAACAGAACTTACAGACCAGGACAGTTATTGACAGAGCTGACAAAAGAGATGCTCCAATGATTTACAGTCCAGGTGTGTTGTCAGAGCAACAGATTTACCCGAGATCCCAAGAACTGTTAAAATTTAATCCCTAGAGACCTTCCCTGCACTGTCTTGAAGGGTCACACCTCCAGGACCATTTGAAGTCACCATGCAAATAGCCCAGAGTTGAGGAACTTCCAGGGGAAATAAGAGCAGATACAGTGATTTAAAATGGTTTTAATGGGTATAAAATTGGAGAGGTGAGCTGATATAGGATGCCCTTTCCCTTAACCCAAACGTACAATTCTCCACAATAAAACTCTTTGAATATATACACATTAGTCAGGATTATCTCTGAACGTCTAGCAGGCTAAGAATATGGATCCTGGAGACGTCAGCAGGAGGATTCATTAGAGGAGATGGCAAGTGCTTGGAAATGGGAAATGTATTCTCTTATAAACACAGCCTGCACTGGGGCTGACCTTAAGACTGAACAGAATTGGCTGGAGAGACGGGGAAGGCGGGGAAGGAAAACAATGTTCATGTGCAATTGTCTCCATTTTTTTGTAACAGAACTCCTTATCGAGGTTTCTGTAACTTCTCTTCATGTTCCAAATCAGGAGAACTCTCACCATGAAAGCTGAGACCGCTGAAAAGGCAGTGTCAAATCAGCCCAAGCTTATTCTTTCCCGGTGAGAGAGATTTTGTAGGATTTGGGGGTACATGATGTGACTCCCAAGGGATTTCTCCCTCTGCTGGCGTGCTGGGGCTTCCACAAGGTCAAAGCACTCCACCTCTTGTCCCACAAACCAGATTACTTGTTATTGTCTCTTGAATCCTACTGTCCATTCAGCTCTTGGATATCAGAGTTCATGTATTTGGGTGAGTTCTTGTACTCAGAGTAAAAGATGCTGAATTCAAAGCTCCTCTGTGTGTGCTTGGGCTGGTTTCCCCTTTATTGCTGCCTCTCCTTGCTCCCTGATTTGCCTATGAGCAAAATGAGAGGAGCTAGCACCGAGTATGAGAGGAACTCAGCAAGCCAACATTGACTCCTACCTCATATCTATTAGCTGTAAATTACTTTAACATGAGTGACATCACACTTGACTCTTGGTAAAACAGTGTTAAGTTAGTGGGTAATAAAACAGCTTGACACTAATGATGGGTTCTGTGTGATAAATTACTGTCAGTGATCAGATAAGGGTTCTCGAGACTAACCTTGAACTAAATCTATTTTGTTGCTACATCTTGTGTGCAGTGTTCCACTTCTCACTGCGGGGATTAAGGGCTCAGAGCCCAATCCTGTGCCGTGCTTGGGGCTCAGGGGGCTGCTGGTGTGCAGGAGCATTTCCAGAAGCTGCTTCCAAGCATCAGGCTGCTCCCACGAGTGGAGCAGGGAGGGTTTGGCCCCATCCTCGAGAGCAGCATCCAGTTCCATGGGCCTCATGGTCACTCAGATGCCGGAACAGTTTCCAGCAGTGACTTCATATTCAAATCTCTGCTATTTGTAATTAAAAAAAAAACCAAAAAAAAGCATTACACAGCTAAGGGGTGGATCCTGAAAGTTTCAATTTTTGATGTACTTTACGTGATGGATTTCATTAAGGAATATTTTTTTGACCTATGCATTAGGTCTGTCCTGACAACCATGGATATCAGTGACCTCAGTGAGAATGGAGAATGCTCAGCAGCTGGCTGGATCAGGCCCTCATTCAAAGAACTTGTTTTACTTGCAAAACTTTGGGAGAACGCTTTATACCCAAGAACTGGGAGCTGGCCAAAGTCAATGTAAAGCATGGGATTTTGAATATTTTTTGCATGTATTTTCTTTGGACTCCAACCAGGGTGCTGCTTAGACAAGGCTTCCCAAATTGTTTTACATTGTTATTGTTATTTGAGGCTCTGTTTTCATTTATCATTCAGGTAAGATGCCTGGGAGATGTTTTTTAATACCACTTCTTGTGTAAACCATTGTATTAAAACATTAACCATTGTTCATTTTCATGGATAATCACTGTTGTCCTGGCCTGTTTATTGCCCGGAGTAATCCTGGAATACTCGTGTGTTATAAAAGACTCCAACAAAGAGAGGTTTTCACTGTGTACATTCAGATACCTCATTCATCTGTGATTATGACAGAGCTCATATTAAGATGCACTGGTTTTAATGCAAGTTGTAATTAATTTTGGAGAGGAGAGCCCTTGAGAGGGTGGCTCCAGTGCAGGAGAGAGGAGTGTGGGGAAAATGTCCGGATCTGTCTGGGTCTTCCAAGGAACAGGCTCTGCTGAAGCATGGACACCCCATCAGGGATACAGTTAAGGTGCTCCTGCTTTCAGTTCTGTGCTAAAACACAAAATATTTGTTGGTGCTTCCAACTGAGCACTCAAGTAATGAAGAGCCCTGAGACACCAATTAATTCAGATTATTAATTAATCCCTATATTAATGTATGGGCAATGGTTAGTTCTGCACAAAGGGCAGTCTCAAGGATGGAGATGATGGCTGGGCACTGTTTGTGCCCCTGATCTCTGCTCTCAGGGCAGGTGGCACAGAAGCAGGAGGAGTCACTGGCAGTCCTGCAAAAAATCTCAAAAAAAAAGGAAAATCCATTTTGTTCCATGCACTTCTCCCATTGAATCCCATTTTCCCCAGAATTTTCTTGGCTGTTCAGTTCCATTGAAAGGGGTGTGCCTTTTTCTGCATGATTCAATGCAAAAATAATTTCTCTTGGCTTTTTGTTTGTTTGTTCATTTGTGTTCCTTCCTATCCCGTATCTTGATTCCCTCTGGGAAAAAAAAAAGAAAAAGAAAAGGTAAGGAAAGAGAAGGAAAGTAACACTTCTGCTTGGAACAAAAGGGAGGAGCCCGTGTGGGAGATGTCAAATGGAGCAGAAAATCCCTGGACTTTTTCCAGAAAGCCTCATCCACTTGAGCTGTGGATACAATCAGTTTATCAAACACCCTCTGGTGCATTGCTGCGAGGGAGCGGAGCCGTCCCTCCATTGGGAAATGTTTTTAAATGGTCCCCTGGGTTTATACAGCAGAGGTGAGGTTCTCGGCTCTGTCACAGCCCTGCATGCAAAGCAGAAGGGTGCGAGGGCAGACAGACAGCAGCTGGAACACTCTGGTGTGCCCCAGTGGGGCTGGGAGGAGATCTGGGTGTGGTGGCTCTGGGGACACGGGGGACACCGGTGCTGCTACTGTTTGCTGACCCTGTGTGGAGACGCAGCCCCGCTCCCTCCTGCTGTCCCTCACAAACCCACCCACTCCAAAACCCACCCAGGCCCAAACCCTGATGGTCCTTCCTCTGCCTCCTCTCCCCTCTGCTTCCCAGCCAGACGCTGTCCCGAGGGGAGAAGCCCAGAGCCCTCTTGGTCACTGATAATTTCTCTCATCAGCATTGAGGACCAGCTTGCAGCCCATCCTCCCACCACTCAGTGCTGACCAGGGTTTCTGCAGTGAGGTTTTGGGGGCACTGGAGACATGAAATCCCCACTGGGAGCTGGTCTGCGCCCCAGACTTCCCTGCAGCTCCACTGCTTGGAGGGGGGAGGCACGCCAGCAACATTTGGGCAAGATCTGCAGGCACAGCCAGAGCTGAGGAATTCCTTCTTCCTTCCATTCCAGCCTTTGATTTGCTGAGCACGACTGGGGGCACAGACTTTACATCCCTGCTTCTGACAAGCCAGCCCATGAATGTGTCACACACATGCTCACGGACGTGTCCGGGCTTAAACACTTTTGTCTTCAACGTGCTCCATTTTTTTATTCCTTTCTTTCCCTTCTCTTCCTTCCCTTCCCAGACACAGCACAGCCCGAGCGACCAGAGACACAGTGACTGCCATGATGTACCAAAGAAACAATCCCTGGATGGAGCAGCAGGCTCCAAGGAGCTTATCCAGCAGATGCATGAGCAGGAAATGCAATCTCATGTCCAAGTTCTCATACCTTACCCGTGACTGCTGCACTCACAGCACACATGCAGCCCAGAGAAACACGGTGTAGGTTTAGGTGTGAGCTTTTCCTCTTCTCCTGCTCCAAAACAGGCGCTTTGCTGGGAGGGAAGAGGGCTCTGGAGAGGTGCTGATCTGGCTGAGATGGGAAATACCCGTGGGCTTAGGTAAAACAGCGCAGGCACTGGGAATGGAGCCGTGCCCACGTTTGCTTTGCTAATTAAGCTGAGCTTGGTCTCGGAGGGACTTGTTTTGGAGGCGTAAGTGAGATGAGATGGAGCAGAGCCCAAATGCTCTCTCTGCTCTGCAGAGCTGCCTCTGGGGCTCAGGGAGGTGTTTTTCTTATCCTTTTGGACCCGGATCTGCTCTCTCTTTCCCCAGAAGCACCCTGAGTCCATCAAGCAGTGGAAACACTTGATGTCACCACTTCCCAAGGCACAAGCAGGACCTCCTGCCCCAGACAGCCCAACCTCTCCCCAGCCAGCTTTATCCAACAGACAGAGCAAGGAGCAGAGGCCAGAGTTCCACAATAGCAATGAACCTCAATATTCCTGGATTTGTGAAAGGAAAATGTTATTTATCCCCATCTCCTGCACGACAGGAGCTTCAGAGCAGGTACCCAAGCTGCATCCTACACAAGCTGTTCCCCTGCTTTGCAAGGGGAGATTTGCAAAGAACAATAAAAAACTATTTTGGTTTGTTGGGGACTCTAATGTGGTCTGGACAGAGCTGGATGAGGCAGCACTTTAAGGAACAAATGGGGACCAGTTTCCATGCTGGGATCATGGGATCAAGCACCCTTTGGTGTTGACTCCATGTTTCCCTGACCTCTCCAACACTCAGTTTCAGCAAAAACCTTTATATCAATCTAATATTATTTTTTTTCCTTTTTACACTGTGTCATGGAAAAAAAGGATTGAGTGACTAGTCTAATCCAAATGAAATTCCTCTGGCAACAAGAGCAGGAGAGCAAAGATTGTGCCCTGAAACACAGCCTTGTGCAAGGCTGCAATAATAAAATCATTAAGAACTGTGGGAAAGATGAGTTCAAAGTTTCAGAAAAATCCCACCTGGGTGTGTTTGTGTGGGAACACCTATTTCTGCATGTCAGCACCACTTGCACAAGAAAAATTTAGCAAAGCTCAGCCCTGACCACTGTTTTAAAACCTTATTTCTGTAGTTTGGTGAGGTTTTTTTTCTGAGTAGAGTTCCAAATGGTGAGGTTTTTTTTCTCAGTAGAGTTCACCGTGCTTTAAACGGTGCCCACAAATTTCATAATTATCATGACAAAGTTTCTACATTCTTGCCCAGATTCCAGGGTTTTCCTCTAAGCTGGCTGGCCATACTGTAAAAGTTGGTCATAAATATCTGTCTTTGGTATAATAAAAGCAATGTTTATATTCTTGACAGAATGCATTTGTGAACTTACAGTCATTAGAGATGTAAACTGAAGGCAAGAAGATAACCTCTCTCCCAAATGTTCTATTTATTTCTGTAAAGTAATTTGTATGATTTATCTTATAGACTAAGGTTTATGGCTCACTTTGAACTCCAGGTTCTTAACTCAGCAATTGCCTGTTTGGGCTGAAGCGTATAAGTGATGGCATGACCCAAAGTGCTAGATGAAAGGAAAAAGACAAAAACAAGGCAGGCTTCTGGGATTTTAACCATCATTTCTATATTCCATTGACATCTCTGGGTTAAATATTTTCCTTTGGAGGCCAGTATGATCATTCCATGTGTGTGCCATGTCTCCTGGTGACGAGGCAAAGCACAGAGCGCGGGCATCTTCAACGAGCCGTGCCAGGATGTGTCCGGCCGGGAGTGCCAGGAGGTCAAACGCTGGCTTTACTCACAACTCCCAGCTTACAAATATTCATAAGCATTAAAGCTGCATCTATTTCATGATTCATAAAAGAAGAATTTGATGTGGGTCCCCGTGCTGCCGCTGTGCTGGGTTGGAAACCCCCACGCTTTTTAAAGCCCATGGTTTTTAAACAGGCTCCTAAGTCTTGTTTGCAGGAGATAATATTTAATACTGAAGAGCCACAATCTTCCTGACTTTGCAAAGACTGAAAAGAATCTGAGAGAGCTTTGACCTGCCCCATTCATCGAACGCCAGGCAGCCAAAGCTGTTGATGTAGCAGGAAAGCTCCTACAACGCTCAGGTTTGGGGCAGATGGTCCAGAGCAGTGCTGGGGGTCTGCAAAGTGCTCAAAAGCAGGGAGGGGGTGGCCCCAAGTTTCTGTTTGGTTTTGTATTTTTATCACCTTTTTATAAGTAATATCTCATTCTGACACCTTGAAAGAAGGCAGTGGATGTGCTGTGCTAAAATATTTAAGGTTGGTTTAACTCTGCCCACCCCTGGGTGTCTTCCTGTAAACAGGAGTGACATCCCGAGGGAGAATTGCTGGAGGCAGCGCAGGACCTGCTTCCCACCATGTTGTGGGTGCTGAATGCAGTTCCTGGGGAAATGTTTGTTTTCATTCAGCCCAAATTTTCGCAGATTCCTGATAGAAGGATGTAATCAGACACAGCTCATTTCTCAGCATCTCCACCAGTGCCATCAGAAGGGATGAAGCAATTTCTCCATCACTTAGCCTGGCAAAAATGCAAGAGACTCAAGTGTATATCATCACATTTATCATTTTTTTGAATAAGTGAGAAAACCTTGAGTAGGAGCAAAATTATCATTCCCAGACCTGGCTGGAAGGTGGAGTTTATATTCTGTAGGAAACTTGGATTATTCAAACCATTTTTCATTCCAAATCAGTGTCAAAAAGTCACCTCTCCTCCAAGAACAGCTCATAAACTGGAAATTTTGAACATTTTCCATAGAGAAACATCTGAACAGGTCAATAATAGAATAATATATATCATATATAGATGTGAGATATAGATATGAAATATATACCAAAATAAACCCATGAAAGTCAAACTATTCATTTGGTTGCATTCCTCCTGCCTGTTTTCAGAGCAATGGGGTATCTTCATGTTTTCAAGATGACTGAAAACAAGAACAGCTGAATTTAGGCAGCTTATTGTGCTTTGAAAAACAATCATGTGAATTTTTATTTGTTCTGGGCAGCTCTAACATAGGAGAGTGAGATGGCTTTGAGACTTATGAGTAAATTTAGGAGTTATTTATAAAAGGTGCTGGCTCAGCATGCATGGAAAGTGTTCAGTGTTCAGCCACCAAACACACCCAGGGTGCTGGGACAACCCAGTCTGTTCCACAACTCTGCCATAATTTTGTTTAACACCAGCACTTGTTTAGTTGTGATTTTACCTGGTGGCACTGGAACAGAATTCCAGTTGGGAACTGTCAGGGTCCCTGCAGAAATCCCTCCCGGACACTGCAGGATTTGGCCCCTGGCTCCCCCAGATTAACAGGAAAAGCTGCTCTTTGTACCAGATAGGCAGCAAGGCTGGAAGTTATTGAAGCCATTTAATCTCCTAATTGTTCTCTTATGAATTACCTGCCCTGCTGGGCACTTCTGCTGCCTAACCCAGCTGAATGTGATTTCTGAGAGCGAGGAAGAGCTGCGTGCTAAGTGCTGCCTGTATTTTGGTGCATTTAGTTATCAATATGTGGAATTCTGTCCAGTCCTGGACATGAAAAATCCCTATCTTATCTGGCCTCTGCCAGGTCAACATTACTCACAATTCAGACACCATTTACTCTGCAGGGCTGAGACCTGTGTGATGCCTGGCTCTGACCAGTACTATTATTCACTTACTCCTGAGAACACTATAATTAATCAGAAATACATGTTAACACCCTGTCTTCTCTCCCCTGCCTCCATCCAAAGTCCCCACCAGCCACCCAGCTTCTGAAAACCACCGGATTAAGCCCTTACTGAAGTTAGTGGGAAAAGGCTCAGCAGGAATTCATCATGCTGGGGGTCAGCCTTCTGCTTTTTCTTGTCTCCTAAGGTAGGCAGAAAGCCTGGAAAATGGGAGCAGAGTTAGGAGCTACCAGCTGCCTGTGTCTGTGCTGGATGTGGCCAACACTCGTGCAAAAATGAAACAGAAACTTCCCTGGAGTTGGGCTAAGTGGAGGCAGAGTTTGATACCGAAGCTGATGTCATGTCAATAAATTGTTATATAGCACAATAAAAGTTGTGACGGGAAGGTGGTAACACAGAGTTTGGAAACAACTTCATGAAGTGCCTTTCTTTGCAGGTGTAGAAATTACCCTTTTTTCGGGCGAGAAACATAATCCACTGGCATCAAAAATCACACTGCAGAGTTTTCCAGCTGCTGCAGCATCTAAGATATTACTCAATGATTAATAGAGCTGACAAAAAGGTCACCTGCAGGCACCCCAGGGGCTCCTGGCTCAAGGACACCCATTCCTGCCCCAGGGACCTTCTCCACCCAATTTCTTCAGCTTTAGCAGGAAAACCATCCCAAAGCAGGGGGTGACCGAGGTGCCCCCCTCAGGAACACAACTTGCCCTGCCCACATTCCTCTTAGCACGTGCATTTAACCTGAAACGTGGAAAATAAGAGGCAAGACCTGGCTCCAGCACCGGGTTCTTGGGAGCCAGTGCAGGCAGGAGCAGAGTGTACAATGGGCCATCTGTTTCCCTCTGTTTTCATTCCCAGATTGGATCAGCTGGGCTAAAGGAAAATAGAGAGAAATGGAGCAGCAGAACCATAGCCCTGCACAAGGGACACGGGCACTGGGGAGGTGCAGAACTGAAACAGCCTCCTGCAGAGGGAAGTGGAATGGAGACAGCTCACCAGAAACTAGCAAAAATGAGAAATCCTCCAAAACACTGAGTGTTGCATTCATTTTAGACAGCTGTTTTACCCCAGCTCTGGATGACACTGAGTTTTCTATAAATCCCAGGCTGCTTCTCAGAGATGGGGTTGTTCCTCCTGAAATTGTGCCCACTTGCCCCAAAACGTCTCTGAGCAGGGCTGGGGAAGGGCTCTGCCTGGGTCCCAACACGACAGGCTGTGACTTGGTGCTCCATATGGGAATAATTTCATCAGTGTCAGGGAAACTACTGGTGGCCTTGATGTTTAGCACATGATTAAATGCTTTGTGCTTTTAAGCCTTGAATGTATAAATAGTGGCAGGTTGCAAGGTGCATGAGAATAAAAATGGGCAGGATTCAGAGCCTCCTGTAGGGTTATCCTGTGCATCAGGAAAGCTTCGCTCTCTCCTGGGTCAGGCATGAAAATGGACATAATTCTGGCTGGAAAAGCACCTTTTTTGGGTGGGGCAGGTACTTGCCGTTGCTCAGTGCATGTTGGCTTCATACCAGAGCTGTGAGGATGCGGGAGGTGGGCACCAAACGGGATTAATGTGCCTGGGGCTCTTGCTGCCCCATCAGAGCTGTTGGGTGGCAACCCGGGGGTGACCCTCGGGCCGTCCCCGTGGCCCTTCCCCTGCTCCCGCCCCACGGGTGTCTCTCCACCCGCCCCAAGCGCTGATAAGAGGGAGGCGATTGCTGTTTTCTCTCTTTGGGGCTGACCTGCAGCTGACCCTGCTCTTGACAGGTCACGCTGCAAAGCTGCCGAGGCCGGCGGGTCCCCGGGCTGGCATTTGGGGGGGACGAAGGGACAGGGGCACGGCGGGGCTGGCCCAGGCTCGGGGCTGCCTCTCGGGGGCTCTCAGTGTGTTCTGATGATTTGGGAAGCTGGGGCTCCCTGCTCTGTCCACCAGCGCCTTCCCCATCCATGTGTGCGTGTCACAGGCATTCTGCAGCCTCCCTCAAGCACTCACTCCTCTTTGAGGGGAATTTTAAGCTGAAAAACCCCTCTGGTTCACAACATCCTCCAGAACCCAATAATTCTGGATCTCAGTGGACGTCTCACTTCACTCAGAGGGTAAGGCTGGGTGAGACCCAGCCTGTGGGGCACAAAGCTGGACCTATAGCAAATTTCTGCCCCATTTGGAAGCAGGAGCCCCCAGTGTTGTAGAAGAACCCCAAAACTTCCCCTGGGATCACAGAGAGGGGCCCCTTGCCATGTCTCAGCCACAAGAACCCTGCCTCAGAACCTCCCACTTCTCAACACCTCTGAAACACCAGAGTTGGCCATTTCAAGCTCTTCTTGGCAGCCACAAGGTATAAAGGATGATAACAAATAAATCTGAGATAATTGCACAATCACACAACTCCAGGAGTAGCGGAAAAGAAAAAAAAAAAGAGAAACACTTGTTGCAGGATTTGGGGGTTTATCATCAGAGCTGGAGTCGTTATCATTAAAAGCAAATATTGCAGAGCAGAAATATCTCTGTTATACAGTCAGATGGGAATCTTGCCCTAAAAATACCTGGCATTTCTCTTAGCTGTGCCATGGGAGAACTTCTGGACCTGAGCTGTAAATGTGAGAGGTGCCCTATAAACAAATAATATCATTATCTCCTTTGTATTTATACCCTGCATAATGCAACAGAAATGAAAGCCTTTGCAAAAGAGAGTGAGGAAGCATAAAGAGATTATAAAATGTGCAGAAAAACTCACTGGGAGAGACACGAGTGAATACAGAGTGTTTTATCATTAATATCATTCTTCTTAGAGACACAGACTATTTAAATATGTATTTTGAATGCAGCCAAGAAGTATAAAGGCAAAGTGATTTTAAATAAACAAGTAATAATAAATAACTTGACTATATCAACAATGAAAGCACAACAGAAAAAGTTCATATAAATGAAGGTATTGATGGAAGAAAGGCATTTTGCACAATGGTGTGTATAATAGAAATGCTAACACTTATTAGCAGCATAGAAAGGTTTGCAGGAATACTGTTTGGGGGCCAGAAGTTTATTCATTTCAGAGCTTTTGATTATCAAACTCCTTCAGAAAAATTATGCACTTTAATTTCAGCTCCTGAAAATTACGTACACTTCTTTTTTTTCCCTAAAAAATAATCTCATTCATGTTTTCAGAAATGGTTTTTTCATGTAAGTGCTTCAAACAAACTTTCACAAATAATCCCTCATTTTGGCTTGTATTGCTCTGATAAATCACTGAAACAACACTCTAAATTATTAGAATCAGTTGACTCAAGGAGTTGAACATTTGGAATTGAGATAAGAGCCAAAAAGTCACCAAAGGCAGCTTTGAGTCCAGGAGCAGAACCAAGGAAACCTGTAAAGGGAACGTGGAGTTAATGGAAACACCACTTGAAATATTTACCTTGCCACTTAACAGCATTCTCCCTATAGTTTTTTTGCATGTCCAGATAAATTCCAACCTCTCTGGCTAACGAGCTTTTCCAGAGCTTATCTCCTCCAGCATCCCCATGTCCTTGGATCTCTGATCCTGCTGCCTTCAGACCCCCTGTGCACGCTCCTGTGGGTGCTGTGGGACTGCAGGGGACTGTCCTGCCTCTCCCAGGATTGCATCCATGGCCACCCCAGCTGGGTCCAGCCCAGGGATCCCCAGCCCCTGGAGGTGGGATGGTGGGGGCAGCTGGGCAGGGATGTGGAGTGACCCAGGATCTGCCCGCTCCTCGCTCCCTCCATGCCTGGGCTGCCTCCGGAGGGAGCAGAGGCCGTGTCAGGCAGCTGCCGGCAGCACGGCTGCTCCACTCCTGCTGAGCCACCCCATGTGAGCTCCAGCCGGGTGCTCAGCCCTGGATTTCGCCCGATGAGTGCTTTCTCCCAGCCATATCCTTTCATGACCCCATTCCCGAGGCTTCCCCCACACCCAGGACCATGTGCGTCCCTGCTTGGGGCTCGGGAGAAACCCACCGACTTATCTGAACCAGATCGAGAGGGTGTGAGCGGATTAGGGGAGGATGTAAAGAGGCTCTGCTCGGGCTGCAGCTGTCCTTCGTATGGGACCCTATGGAACGTGCAAGAGCTGCTGCCTGTTCCTGCCTTTGACCCATCCCGAAAATGATTCAGCTGGAGGCACCCATGGAAACCTCACAGTCAGGGGTGGCAGGTACCATCAGAACCTCTGCATTGCTCTGACTCCAAGAAAACCTAACCTAACATCATTTCCTGGCATCTGGGAAACCTGAACCCGTATCTGTTCCTGCCCTCTGCTTTTTATAAATTAGTTCCCAGCACCAAAATGTGTTTTCAGAACTTTCCAAACACTTTATTTATCCAAAGGATCATGCAGGAATAATCAATCCCCTGAGCATCTGGTTTCTTTTGATTTCTTTTCAGTTTTCTCCCCCCCTCTAATCTGGAAACCTGCTGGGGAACCAGCAGGAGATGTGTGTGATACTGAGCGACTTCATTTATAGGGCTTGATCAGTAAAAGCTCTTCCAAAAGCATCCTGCTGATAGAGGCAACATCCAAGCAAGGAGAGAAAGAGAAGGGAAGGAGGCTGGGCAAGGAAGAGATGTTCCTCTGAGAAGGTGGGTTGAGAACAGGTATGGATGTAGAGGAGAAATTCAGGACATCAAATGTGGCTGAGGACAGGGGCTGTGCATGGGCAGGGAGCAGCAGAAAGGTGAGCACTGGAAGGGACACGCAAGCAGAAGGGTGGGGAGGAAATCACTGAGTGATAACTGGGTTTTCCATTGCAATCCTGGTGCACACAGTGTGAGGTGAAATGATACTTAAAGCGTTGGAGACTCCATGGATGGGGCAGGTCTTTGGTCCACAGCAAACGTGGCTGCTGGTGCTGGGTGAGCTCATGCAATTTTTCTGCCAAAGTTGTACAGAAACAGATCTATTACAATGACAGCACCTTTTTCAAATTTAGCTGATTTTCCTTCGAAAGTGGACTGGGATAAGCCAGAAAAACGCCATCATAAATACGGAATGAGCATCTATACAGCGTGTTTGTTGTTCCAGATGATACAAACACCAGGGTTTATGCTGGTTTGATGTTAAAGAAAAGACCCTCCTTGGGACTGTGGGCTGTGGTCTTTCCATCTTGAGGAGATGGAAATGCCTCTTAAAACCTTGTCCCACCTGAGCCACTGAGTATCTTGACCCAGTGTCACCCCAGGCAGCAGACCCTGAGCCCACAGGCCCGGGCAGTGGAGCTGCAGCACATCCAGCCCTGCTCCAGCACATCCTCCTGCCTCGTCCTGTCGCATTAATTGGCTGTACTTGGGCACAATCCATCAGCCCAACACATCTGAAGGTTAAAAAGCACAAGTCCCACCCACTCCCTCCAGCTCAAGGGCTTTGACCCCGTTTTCTGGGAAGGTTGATCTTGGTGAAATGACTCCCATTCAGCCGTAAAATAAATACGTGTGTAAATCGACGGGGCACACTTCAGACTTTGAACCGCAGAGCCGAGGAGCCCGGACCGGTGTTTTCACAAGCTCACGACTGAGCTCTAGCCCTTTGTAAACTTTTGCTGGATTGCCTTGGACGTGGCAGGAGCAAACAGTCAGCCTCAGCAATCGCAAACACGCGGGGAGGCTGCGGCGGCGGCCCGGGAGCCGTGCATGGCACCGCCAGGCACAGGGCCGGTGACTCACAGCCTCCCCCGGCCATAAACCCCGAGAGACTGGTAGGAATTGCATCCTGGAGGGGCTGGGACCGGGGCTGGGGCCTTCTGAGCAGTTCCAGCGAGAGGGCATCTGGGCGACGCTGCTGCTCCCCACGCTGCCTTATTGACCGCTTAAATCCTCTGCAGATCAAAGCGGGGCCGAGAGTTTCTTCCTAATGCCGCTTGAACTACACTGACCTTTTCCTCTGGAACCTCTGTTAACTCCTGCCCATTACTCATTGTAAACAAAAGGGAGATCCAAAGGGTTTCCAACTGCCGAGATGGATGGGAAATGTTAGGAAGCTGGTGAAGGATGCTCGGGTGGATGACATGATTTAGGGAAAGCAAGGAATTCAGACCCACAAGGGCTGGCAGCCCCACTCCCCATTGCGGCACCTTTAACTTGGTCCATGTCTCATGCAGAAATGGCTTGGGAACCGTGATGAGCTAAAATGCTTGAGTGGCTCAAATACGAACTTTATGACTCGGTCGTGGGTCGGTCTGGAAGGTGATCCCCATCCCTGCTGAGCACATCCCTTTGCCATGGCATGGTTTGCAGCTATACCCAACAAAATCATGCCATCAAGCTGGGGGAACCTTGAACTCTGGAGCAGCTCTGCTTGGAGCTTTGAACTTTGTGGCTTGTCTCTGCTTCCAACACAAATGGTGCGCTGCCATATGGATACTTGGCACCGCAGTTTATCCTCTCCTTTCATATCTTATCCTCTTTGGGAAGTCCTCTGGTAATGCCTCACATGCTCTTTTCATTGGGAAGACCATGTGTACAGGCTTGCAATGACATTAAACCCCATCGGGGTCCATTACTCTTGTCGTAAAAATGTCTTTTTTCACGTAATACATCAGAAATATCTTTTTAAACCTCAGGGATGTTTCTGCACAGGCTGCAGAGGGGAGGAACAGCAATGAACCCATCACCCCACATATGAGCCCACGGTCATCCTGCAGCATGGAGGTGACAGCTGCTGATGGACAGCAGTCACAGCCGGTCCTGGACTGGGACCCAAGTTCTCCTGAGCCCTTCCTAGCAGTCAGGAAAGTTCTGGTAGCAGACAGTGAAATGGGTTTTGTGTGCGATGGCTTCTCAGGTTCACATTCAGGCACGTGACTTATCTGACAGTTCAGACCAATTCTTCACCCTCTCCAGAGGACTGATGTCGAGCCGAGCCTGGCAGGCTGTGCTCCTGTCTGCTTCTCCTGCCTGCAGCCCAAGTCCTGACACAGGAGGACTGGGGTGACGTCCTGGAGTGAGCGTCCTTCTCCTGACCACCTCCAGCAGCCCTGCTTTCCGGCTAGGATTTAAGCAGGCCTTGTCTTTCCCTAGCCATAGCCCCCTCCTGCTGCCTGCGCCGAGCCCTTTACCTGCCCTCCCTGGGAACAAAGGCGCGGGGTGTGACATGGTACCGGCGATGGCGAGCAATAACGCCGAGCCGCTCCAGCCGCTCTCACTCGCCACCAGCCGAGTGGCACTGGCCCGAGGGCACGCTGCCTCCCCCGAGCCCCTCATGGACATAGAGCAATTAATCTCCGACTTTTCCCCATTCCCTCCCTGATACATCCCGGCCCTTGGCCCAGGAATTTCCCCCTGGCTGCCCACGGAGTCTGCTGGAAACCCTCAGGAAAGCGCTTTTGAAACATCTCTGCCTGGGCAACCCCAGGGCTGTGGGAATTTTTGGCATTAATGCCTGGGGATTTAGATTATTTGGAAGCCACAGTTCCTGGTCTGGTACAGCGGGAAGGAGACGATTCGCTGTGCCAGGCTGGGTAGCTGGGTAACTCCTTCCCGTTGTGGCTTGTTTTAATGGAGCTACAAGCATGGGATAGGGAAGGAGAAGAGGGAGAATGACCATCCCACCGTGCTGCCCCGGAATGAGAAGGTTTGAGATCTCTCAGCACGGCCACTGCACCCTGTGAGCTTCTGCGGTGCCATCCACACGGAGAAACTAAAATTGCTGCTGCAGTTTCACCAAGTCAGGAGCAAGACGGGTGAAACCCATGAACACGGAAAGCAAGAGGCCGATTTTGCTTTGGGAAGCGCGAGTTGTGCAGGGAGCTGGGAGGGTTCAGCTTTCTCCCGAGGATTTGGGGTTTGTGTCTGCCGGGCACACAGTGACCTCTGCCGTCCTTCCCCCCAGCAGACCCCAGCCCGGCGGGGGACGGGAGATGGACACGCGTTTTATGGGGGATAGGAGCTGGGGTTTTTGGCCGCTCGGCGCTGGGTTGATCGCAGCGGTGCCGCTCGCTCGCCCCGGCCATTCTGTAGTGCCATCTTCAGGCAAAGCCTCTCCACTGCTGAGATCAAAGCGCCGAGCCTGGCAGCAGCCCGGCAGCCCCCGCCCCGGGCGGGGACGGGAACGGCTTTGGGGTCCGCTCAGGGTCAAGGTCAAGGGACTTCACAAGGACTTGGTGATGGGCGTAGTGTCTCTTGCTTGAGGTCAGATGAGAAGTTTTGCTGTGGGCTGGAGCCCCCAATGAACTGGAAGCTGGGGTAATGTCACTATTATTTCTGAATAAGGGATTCAGCAACAAAAACTCACTTTGGGGTCCTGCTTAGAAAGCGGGTGGCAGACAGGGCTGAGGATTCCCACTCTGCTGAGTGGGATGCAAGGGGTGGGATGGGGGTTTGGGGAGGCTGCAGCCCTGCATCAAGGACAGCAGCCCTGGCCCTGAAATCCCTGAAACTCTTTATTGCACCTCACTTGGCTCAGACTGCTCCCAGGGATATTCGCTGGTGTGCTTTCGTGCTGCAGGTCTGGCTGCACAGCCTGGATGGCCGGGGGTGATGTCTGCTCCCTCGGGGACCCCCGAGGCTCTGGAGCAGGCAGGGTTATGTGCAGCAGGCAGGGTTACGTGCAGCAGCCACGCCACAGCCCGGCGCGCACATGCTGGGAGCAGCCTCTCCACTGTGCATGGAAGCAGCACATGGAGCTGAAGATTCCATCCCTATCCAGAGCCTGCAGCAACTCCTGAGGGGCTCCCTTAAGCTTCCAGAGCTCTGGCATGCTCGTGTCTTAAAGCTGTGACAGTTTTGCCAGCACAGGGAGGCGGGGTGAGGAAGGCTCCAGCCTCCCCTGCCTGCTGCACACATCTGGCACAGACGTGGAGCCGATCCTGCAAACTGCTGCTCGTGTTCCTCTTCCGCTCGAGGGGTTTTCAAAGACCAGGCTTCCCACAGCAGATTTACAGCGCTTTTTAGAGCAAAGGGGCGATTCCAGAGAAGCCACCAATTATGTTGATGAAGAGCCTGACAGTAAACAGTGTCTTTTCTCCCTCTAAAAGAAAAAGACACGGAGGGAATTCAGCATCTTCCCGACATCAAAGCTAATAACAGAAGTGAAGTGAGACTCTGACCTTTAACAGCCTGCCTGTTAGTGTGGATTATATCATGTCAGCAGCCATCTGCAATATAAACGATACCTGCCTTTGATGAGACCTCTTATAGACCTTTAAATGGATGGAAATACTGCACAGCTTTCTGCAGAGAGGAAACCACTGGAATACCAAGGCTTTAGCTCTGCGGCACGTGGGATGAGGGTGTCCTGCCCAGCTGCTGGATCATGAGGGCTGCTGGGATCCTCAGGTAAATCTGGCTGGGAAGCTGGAGCCAGAACAGGTTTTGGCTATGCCTGCCAGTCCCAAACTTCAGATATTATGGAGTATTTGGGCCATTATCACCTCCTGGACCTTTTCCTGAGATCAGAATGAGGTTGTGTCCCTGCTCTCATATTGAGAGATTGGATCTCTGGAGACTGTAAGGGTTTGTCACTCTCTTGACAAATTAGTCTGTTTGCCAGCAGCCTTCAGTCCTATTTCTTTTTTTTTTCCTGGTCTTTCTTTTCTTTGCACCCAAAATGCTTTGGGGATGGACAGGCACCTGAGATTCAGCATCCATCTCCCTGCAGTGTCGTCTCTGAATCCATCAGGTGCTACAGTAAACCTCAAGTCCAAACCCAGCCTTTGCCCCCACTGTGGTGTTTCTGGGCACTGATTTGTGATCCTGGCAGCACAGGGTTCTGTGATGGGGCATCCTGGCACTGCTCTAGTGCAGTAAACACGGTGTAAAAGGTCTGAATTGAAGTTTGGGGGGACATAATGGCAGACATTGCAGGAGATGGTGGCAGGAATTTCCTTCCACACAGAAGCATCTCAGTGCATGGCTCTGGCTTGCCATGGCTCCCCAAAGAGGATCCAGAAACAGCAGGTCTGATGGAGCCCCAGAACATCACTGAGAAGCTGATCTAATTTCCTAATACATTGAAATACCTCACTAACTTCTCAGGGGACTTATCCCTTGAAAGGAAGTTTTCTTAGCCATATCAGGAAGAAAAGAAAAATGGAGGAATGAAAAAAGTCATCATTGCTCTGACACCTGGAGATAACACTCAAAGCTAAGTGTTGGGTAGGATAACTCTGCTCCTAAACAAAGCTGATTTATTGGGGAAACTCATCCGTTTACAGTCCATAAGTTAAGGGCTCAGGCTCTGTGCACAGAGGTGCTTCAGTCATCAAGGAACATGGTAATAATGTTTTATGGAAATGTCTAAGACTTCCTCTCCACAGGGCCCTGGCCATGGCTGTTATGAAATACACAAAGCTTTAGCTTCTCGAAGTCCTACACGTTGAGCCATAAAGACAAACATGAGTGATCTTGTATCTTCTGGGGCTTTATGGCCTTATAAAATATGTTTTATGTTCCAATCAGCAGCGACAATTTATGAACAGAGAGGCTCGAAAGGATATAACATCAGACTATGTATTTTAATATAGTTTGAGAGAACTGTAATGCCTTGAATGACATTTGCTCTCAGCACACACGGAAAATGAATAGTAATGCAGTGAAGATTGATGGTTTATTTCATCACGAAGGGTCTTCTGTGCAAAGAGTTTTATGAACGTTATAGACAATAACTAGTTGGCTTAAGGAAGAGGATTTATTGGCCATGTGGCCACCTTCTCCTGGAGTGCTCACGTTTTCTTAGTGCCTTGTTTGTGAAATTTGTTAGCATCACTTCCAGCAGGTTCGGCGTGTTTTTTCCTGCCTGTGAGTATTCAAATTAGAGCTGGAGATAGACACCAACCATTTTTATTAATGTTTCATTTTATTTACACAATGTATCAGTTATAAGAATGTATTATGGAGTAACGCTGAAATGATCTGTTTTATATGCAGCTCCTCTGGGGAATGAAAACAAAGCTGCTCAGAAGTGGAAGCAACGCAGGCGTCAGACAAGAGTTAGAACACGCTCTTTGTGGAGCACTGGTCATGTTTAAACTTCCTGTTTTTAAGATTATGCTGAGAATTTATTGCTAGTGCTGGATTTTTGTGAGTTCAGCATGTTTTGGTAAAAAACCCTCAACTCTGCTGTTGTAATTCATCTTTGGTTATGCATTGCTGCAAAGGGTGATATCCAAAAGGATGCACAGGCTGGCAGTGCCTTGGGGATTGACTCTGCCAATAGAAGGCAGCTCTTGGGCCTGCAGTGACCAGCCTGTGCTTCTGTTCCTTTGCCCAAAATCTGGGATTTGTTACCCAGGTGTGGGGAAATTTTTCCATCTCACACCTGCCTGTCTTTTTCCTGCCATTTACTTGTGCCCAAACCACCGGACAACACCATTTCCAAGAGTCCTGTGACAAAAGAAATCAAGTCCCCAGTCTCAAACTGCATCCTTTAGCAGGGAAAATTTAGAAAATGTGTTTCTTTAAAGCCTCCTTGTGAGAAAGCAGGGAGAAAGATGCCAGCATTGAGCTTTTGGGGATCCTCTGAAGGGACCAGGTATGATTTGTGGAGTGCTGGGCACTGCAGATATAATTTTTTAGTCTGCAGTGAAGCAGAGGAGAAGGTGGCTGATTTCCATGAGGGTTTGGATGCTGGTGGCCATTGCACAGGCAGGGATGGAGGGAGCAGCGTGGTTTTTGTCTCCTCCTCCTGCTGTTGGCACGAGCTGTGTGCTGAGGACGGCCAGGACCTGACCCATCACAGACAGAGGTTGTCACCTCTGATGCATTTATATGAAACTTCCAGCACCAGCTGCAGCTTGATTCTTGCAAATCATTGGGAAATTGTGCCAGGAATCAATGAAGAGAATCCCAGCCCTGTGGTAAGGGTAGCATCCCAGGCACTGAGGGATTTTAGGCAATAATGGGTGGGGTCAACAACGTTTTCACAGGAGAAATGTGTCCGTGAAACACCAAAGGGCTGAGATGTCACAGTGAGACCCTGGTGTCCCCTCAAGGCAATGCCAGAGGTGAGCATTTCACTCCTTAACGTCCCCCTTATTGTACCTCCTGATTTATTTTTACTCCCAGAGTTTTATTAATGCTGTTGACTCTCCTGTGCTTAGTCCCTGCCCCTCCACAGTAATTAAGCATTAGCTAATATCTGCTCATTGGAAACCATAAGAGAGCTTTATTATCAGGCAGGAAAAGGCTTCATTGATTTAGAAGACAGTTCACACGGTAATTTCCATGCCACCTTAAAAATCGCTGCAAAGTGATCTCTGGAAGGTAATAAACAAGATGCAAAATCACCATGATAGCATAAATCACCTTGAACTCACTCGATAAGGACTGTGCCATGGATCCATCCAAGGGAATTTCTTTGCAATGCAGTAGCAATGGCCCATTGTTTTAAAGTGTTACTAAAGTAAAAGGGAAAATGGGATCCTTTATAGGATATGTGGGATTTTATGAAGCTCTTGTGTGTGGAGAGGAACGGGAGTGCATGGGTGGAGGTAGCAGTGGTGACATCTGCCAGGGGTGATCAGTTTGTCCTTTCAAACCTCTGTCACTCAAGTCCTCCCATACATCAGTCTGTTAAAAAACCAGGGCAGGAGAAGCTGAACCAGAGAAAATAATCCTGAACAACAACCTCCTGGCTCCAGAGCCCAGCAGTGACAGGGAAAGGCCTGTGGATGCACCTCCTTCCCTGCTGCCTGCCTCGGGTGCTCACAGTGCAGCCCCAGCTCCCGGGACGTCACGAGGAGTGAGGAGCAGAGGAGATGGATTAGGCCCTTCTGGCTGGCATGCCATGAGTTATGTGTTAGCTCTACATCCAGCCCTTCATTAGAGATTTACCAGCTGCTTTTTGCCTAAATATTTGCTTTAAACCCTCGGCATATTTCATTCCATAGATTATTTTTTCCTACCGGTTATGAATCAGGGCTAAAAGGGTTTTAGAAAGAAAACACACTTTGCTGAAGTCAGATATTGCATTCAATAGAAATCCATGAGAAAAACTTAAGACCAGTTGGAAATAGGAAGGGGTCTGTGTCCAAATCTTGACTGGGACCAGTGACTGGGACAAAGCCAGCTGGGACAGATGCAGATGGAGCGGAGATGAGCTCACTTCTGCAATTTTCAGGCTCTTCTATTCCAGCCCAATCAGTAAGAAAAATTTTAATTATTATTTTTATTTTCACTGTGTAATTTCTCCTTTTCAGTTGTCTAAGCCAATCTTTCTGCCATTCCTCTGCAAGGAGTTAGTAAATTTTGGTGTCAGTCTGGAAACCCTTCTCCAGCAGCATTGGAGCTCTCAACTCTGTTTTTTCCTTGAGAAGGTTCTGTTGAAGGCACTTATATTGACCCAAATTGTGGTTGGAATTGCAGTAATCAGGGATATGGGAAGGCTGCTCCATTTTATATCTCTATTGAATTTTGTTTCCTTTATAAACTCAACATTTCAGACTTGCACTGAAGTTCTTAATTCTGCCCAGTAGTGGTAAACAAACGTGTGAGGGGTTGAAAAACCTGTGCATCTCTCTCAGCTCTCCTTGGAGGTTTCTGAACCAAGCAAAGTTTGCAGCAACATTTAGTTTAATCTGATTTTAAATGATTTCAGGATAATTAGATGAGTAAATAATTTTAGAAGCTTTTCCTTTCAGTACAGCCTGAATTTTTATGCCATTCCAGCAGAATGAAAAGAAAACAAGCAAGGAGACAACTCAGAGAAACTTCAAATTCCCAATAAAAATGTCCAGAATTCGCATCCAAAGTCAGGATTGGTTTCCAGACTCGGAGAGGAACCAGACTTTGCTCTCATGTAAGTCAACACAACCATCAGACAATTAACCTGGATGCAATTTGTGGAGCAACGCCAGTGTCCCCCCCAGTAAGGAAACTGGTACCAGTGTGTGCTGCAGGAGCTTTCCCAATTCAAACCAGCTGCAAATCTGCTCTAAGTGATTCTTTTTTTTTGCAGGTCCTTAATCCACTGGGTTAAAGCTTTACAGTGAACAGAGTACTGAGCAGGACAGACCAGCACTTCAGGCTGCAGCTGCTAAAGGCAGTCATCCCACTCCTCTCAGTGTTTGAAATAAATCCTTACATGGGGATCTTAAAGAGCTGGACTAACTCCCCAAAGCATTAATGGGTGTTAAGTGGTGTGCTGAGATAAGAGCACATCCCATTGTTAGGAGTGACCGATAGAGCTCAGGGGTCAAGCGAAATTGGGCTTATCTGCTGGCAATTCAGCCTTTTTTCTTCCTGTGTTTGCTGTCTAGAATTTTCTTCTGGGGGACAAAAAAAGGGAAAAAAAGGAAAAGGAAAGTGTAAAGCAGCACATATTTTAATCCAGAGTCAAGTGAAGGATTCTTCAGGGCAGATGAAAGACAGACACAGCACTTTGTGTGGAAAAGCCAGGAGATGCCTTCCCTGCATGGTGAAATCCTTGGGATCATCGAATATCACAGAGAAGGCAGAGCTCCTTTCATGAAAGCAACAGTGCAGGAGAAATCCTTTTTCCATTAAACACGAGCAGACAGAAGTCTCCTCTTTACTTTCCTCAGTGCACAGGAGCTGGCACCTGAACCTGCAAACTTTCCTGGGCCCTCCTGTATGACTCCCAGGGATGGAGTGGTCAGTCCCTGGGCATGGCTTCAGCTCTCGGAAAGCAAGGACAGCACAGCAACCCAGAGAAAAGCTCCACTTTCCCACACTTTGCTGGACTCAAAGTGTTTTGTAGCTGTAGCCAACGTGTTTTGGAGCGAACTGGGTGGGATCAAGTCCCCGGTTCTGGAATGGACTCTCTGTTCTTGGCACAGCCAAGTCCATTCTTGCCACCTGGGACATTCGCCCAAGATTTGATTAAAAGGTTATTGTAACCAGGGAGAGGTGACTTTCTGATGTACTGGGAGAGGTCCCAGCACATCCATTTCATGGGCATGGCTTGCAGAGCGAGCAGTGGGAATGGTCTGGGTCTGCCTTACCCAAGGGCACCTTCACTGCCGTTACAGGAGCACCTTAGCAATGAGCTGACAGCACAAGGAAGGCCCATTAAAAGCAAACATCTATAATTTCTGCTTTTGTGGAAAGGGAACAGCTTTTTTAAAAATGAGGAACTTGAAGTCACAAGTGAAACCAGCAGTGGAACTCTTTATTGTGGTTCTCAAAGTCTGAAGGGTTTTGATCACTGTGAAATGGTTCAGACTGCAGGGCACAAACTCTCTTAAATAATCCTGCCTGGTTTCCCAAGCTTTGCAGTCTTTCTGAAACCTAAATCAGCATTTAGCTGGCTGGGCAAATTCCCAATCCCACTGAGGTCAAGGGATGCTGTGCACTCACCTGCAGCAGTACCAGGATCTCACCTCCCTGCATTCCTCTCTGTTTCTCTGCTGGTCACCACACCAGAAGATTCCTAGATTTGTCATGACCACAGAAATGCATTTTAACATGAGTGGACTAATTCCAGGCTACCAGACTTGAGTTTTGAGATGTAAATGCAACTCTGTGAGCTCTTAACTCTGACCCACTTTCTGCCTTGAGCGCAGCAGGAAGGCGACAGCTCCATCCCTCTCTCACTGGAATCTGATGGATCCCTATAAAATATTATTGAAAGACTAGAACAATTAAATGTGGTCTTGCCTGTGCATTAAAATACAATATCTGTATACAGTGGCAAAGAACAGGTCTCTCCAACATGGAGTGTTAAAACAATTTGTTTATAAATCTGAAGGAACCCAGGATTTTCCTACATCTCTCTGCTTTCAGCGATCAGGGAACCCTGGAGTGCTGCAAAGCTGGGTAGGGAGGCTTTTACTGAGCTATCAAGTCTGAGTGCAGAAATAAAAATGTATATTTTCCTTCCTTCTGATTAATAGTTCCAGTCAACATCAGCTAACTTATTCCTATTGACAGATCTATGAAATACTTGCAGAATCAACAGCCATAAAGCGGATGGCAAAGCACTGGCACCATAAAGCCGTAACGTCCGTGTCTATTGCAATCAAGGCTTTTAAAACCTAATTACTTCTGGGTGACATCAGTCATATATTTTCATGTGAAATTACAGTGGCATGCAAGTGCCCAGCAAAATAAAAGAAAACAAATGATGTCCTATAATAACAGAGAAGTGAACTATCATTTTTAATCTGGCATGAAAGCTCCAGCTGATGAAGCTTAATACAACTTGTTAAAACACCTAACAAGTGAGGAAGTGATTAAGTATTGTCCTTTTGCCTCTGGGAAATGGGATCTGCTCTCAGCAAGCACGGAGTGACTGAGATAGCCCTTTGGAGCTGATTGAGCTGCACATAAAGTAACTTCTAATGATCTCAGTCCACTTTGAGCCATAAAGATTTAGAAGGGACAATATTTTAGAAATGATCAAGTTCCACTCTTTTTATTAGTGAGGATAAAACACCTTTGTGGAGGAAATTAAACAGAATAAATTGCTGAAGCCTTCTGCAGCTTCCGTCATTTAGTGGTGTTGGAAGAGAGCAGCAGACACCAAACTGGGGCAGGAGCTCATCCACAGGAGGGAAACTGCCTTTTGCTTCCAAAGAGTTTCCAGGCTGGGTAAATCCTTTGTCTGGTGAACACCTCTGCTCACGTGATGCTTTTGGAGAAGGGAGTGAAGACACCTGACAGCCTCCAGCTGCACCACTTCGCTGTGTGCCTGTGTTATCTCCATCCCTGTGGGGAAATGAGGGACTGGGGAACAGCTGTGGGGTTTGGGGCCGTGCAGGGCAGAGCCTGGAGCTGCCCAGGATCCCTCTGCAGCCCTGCTGATGGAGGATCATCCTTTGGAGCAGCATTCAGAGAGCTCCAGGGATGCTCTGCTCCCCTCTCCAAATTCCTGCGTTTCTGCCAAGTCACCTCCAGCACTAATCCCTCCTCAGGGACAAACTCGCTGAAGTTCCCAGATCCTGCAACGGACCATGGCAGAACCTGCTACAGTTTGTGCTTCTGGCTTTTATTAAGGACAGGTTTTTCAGGAGATGTTTCTTTTATGGTGCTTAAATTAAGTTTTCAAGGTTAATTGTCCAATCTGATGTCTTTGGTTCAATAAATAATTCAGGGACAGTTTACGTCCTCCCATGTAAAGATGCCTGCTGAGGTTACAGTTGCAGCCAGGCACTTCCTCTGATGTGCTATTACCTAATGTGCTGGAGGTTTTTCCACTTCAGTTTGCAAGTATTTATGCTCTTCCAGAGGAAATTTGAATGGGACTGAAGTTCAGTGGAAGGGATCATATTGAAGACAGCCAAAGTCACCAAGCTATCGATAAAGTCACTGCCGATGTCCATAGTCCAGTGATTTTCCTGTTGTCATCCACCAAACAGCAATAGCACAGCAATAATTTTAGGCCTTTATAACAACTTCAGTTCAGCAGGTCAAATTGAGAAGCCTTTATGTGCTGTTTGGGGACTCATCCTAGAGCAGCTAACTCAGACAACCCTTTTCCATGAGACTCTGTGAGACTCTGAGCTGATGGAGGTGCCATTAGAAATTTCCCTGCTCAACTGCTGTGTGGGATAGATGGAGTTGCTTCTGTTAGTTACAGTTTTATAGCTCTCTTGCAAACATTCTACGAGACTGGTTTACCCATTGGCTGTGTATAATGGGATCATAACCCTGCTGGGAGTCCCAGCTACCAATACCAAAAAACCCCTAAAAATCATAAATATTCCTGCGGTGTGTTAGTGTGAGTTCCAGGGAGGGCTGCTGGGGATGGTGTTTGCTCCTACCCCAGGGACCTGGAAGTGGTAAAAGAGAGGGATACTCATTTTCTTACCAATATTGGAGGAATCTTGTGGGACCAATCAGTTCATATCCGTACCATGCCACCAATAAATAAAACAAAAGGTTTGCAGTGCTCACTAAACACCACCTTCTCCCTGTTAGTCAAACTCCACACTGAGTTAACAGCATCAGATTTTCAGCAAATCCACATCCACAGTGTCTGTAGGTGCTCGGAAATCTCCAAACCCACTGTCCCCCTCAAGCACCAGTGCAGGGCTGTGGCACCACACTCCCCAAAGTGCCAGTGGGTCGCGGTGGGTTCAGGTGAGAGCTGGAGCAGGAGCAGCCCCGGTGCTGACACTGCAATGCAGCTCCAATGCAGAGCTCCTGGCAGAGGGACGTTGATTCAATGGCACAGTTGCTGTCCTTTAAACAAAGGTCACATCGCAGGGGCTGGCTCTGCCTGTGGGTACCTGGAGAGGAGGGCTGGACCAGGAATTTGACTTGGAGCGAGATGCTGCGCCCGGTGTTCGTGCCAGAGTTGGGGACATGCGCTGGGAGGGAGCCCGTGGTCCATTCCCCCTGTGCTGAGGGTGCAGAGCTCTCTCAGGGTAACGAGCCAGAGGGCACAGCTCTGCCCTCCCTCTGCCAGACCTGGGGGCTCAGCACAGCAAAAGCTGGTACCTGGAGGATGCTATTTCCATAGCTGTCTGGTTACCCCACAACCTATTTTTGATCTACTCATGGAGTAAAAATATAATCTGAATTTTGCCTGCTAGAGCAAATTGTGGCTACAAATATTCTCACTTATAACAAAAAAAAAAAAAGCAGTTATTGGCAACCTGACTCAGAGCTGAGCAGTGCTTGCAGAGCAGCAGACTGTGAGGTTTGTTGCCGGCAATGTATTCAGAAGGCATCTGATCAAAGCTATAAAAGGGGAAAAAAAATCATCAAGGCAACATTGTAAAAGATGATAGTTGTTAAATCTAATTTCAATACTCTGTGTGCATAACCTCTAACTCAGAGGCATCTCAGCATTCCAGACATGGCCGGTGCATTGTAATTTTTGCATCGTTTCACATTACTCACAAGGTGCATTAGATGGACACTGAAGGATGAATTATTCTTTTCAGCAAAACATTTTTGTGGAGTAAGTAAATTTATCTTGCGGGGAGAGTAAAAGGAAGAAATATGGCATTAAAATGTGCAGATCTGAGTTGAACACATCTCTCTTTTACAGGGAAACCATGATTTAAGTGCACTCTATTACTAATGTTTAATAAAAGCCATAATTCAGAATGTCAGGCTGAGGCTGTGTGCATTGAAACTATGATTTGGGGAAAAAATGACACGGACATTTTTCAGTACAGTAGCTCTTCTTTAAGCCATTTGTCTGCAGGCCCAAATTAGCTTTGAAGTGTACTTTATCTTTTCTAAAAAAGGCATTGATACAGCGATTATGCTTTATCAATTAATTTTACACAGAGCCCAGAGAGGACAGAGGTTCCTGGGGCTGCATGCTGTCACCTCCCCATCCCAGTGCAGGGTCACATCACCTGCATCCTGCATCGCCCTGCACTTCGAGGGACCTTGGGACAGTCTGTGAGTGCACAGGCTGAACCTCCACCTTTCTGTGAGATATTCTCCCCAAATATTTGCTGTTCAGTGGCTGTGACCCCCCGTTCCCAAGGTGGAGACCCCCTGTGCTGTCTGCAGTGTGGCAGCAGGCTGTCCATTGCTCATCAATGCTGGCTCTGAGGGGAATGTGGAATTCACTGACGGATGGTGTCTCTTCGTTTGACACTTCACAGACCCGGAGCTGACCACCAGCTGGCCTCCACTTGCTGTGCAGTTGATATCCATTCTTCTGAAAAATGTGAAGGTTTTGGTGCAGAGGAAACCCCCATCGCTACCTGAGAAAGTGCAGAACAGCAATGCTGAGCTCAGAGCTGCACCGTGGTGCCGCAGCAGCCTGGTGGGACAACACCTGGGAACACAACTGGAGTGTTCCATCCTCCAACCACGGCACCTCTGAGAGGGCAGGTCAGCTGGTGGTCCTCCTGCAGCTCCATCAGACAGGTCACTGCTGTCTGCATGTCCCCCTGCAGGGGTCAGCCAGGGTTATCAGGGTCTCAAGGTTCATCAGACAGTTGTCAAGAGGGAGTTTGTTGCACCCAGGCCTCCAAAGAGGCTGGGAAAGTCCAACTGGAGCCCCAAGGTGTTCACGGACGAGTAGCTGTTAAAAGTGTTACGGATTTTGTTCTGCTTTCTCTTACTCTGCTTCCCCTCAATGACAGCTTTTTCTAGATTAAATAAAAGTAATAAACCAGCAGCTTGTCTGATCCCTGCTCTGCACCATCATGTGTGCAGCTGTCACTGAGCCTGCCCAGCTCCTGCTTCTTGATGCTTTGCTGAATCCCACTGCCTTTAACAGGGCTGGGGACAGCTCTGCCTTGCTGCCTGTGACATCCCCAAGGGCACCCACTGCTGCCCAGCACAGCCCTCCTGGGGCACTGTACCAGCTCTGCAGACAGCCACACATTAATCTGTGTTTTGATCTGCACGATTAAAAGTCGCACCATGAGGAAAAAAAATTAAAGTCCCCCCTTCCCTGTCTTCCATTTTCCTTTTCCCAGGGTGCAGGGTCCTGCCTTGGGGGCAGCAGGCAGACACTGGGGGGTTCTGGTGCATCTGCTCAGGCTGCCGTGACCCTGGAGGGACTGCTCGCAACTGCTCCATCCTTGGGGGTGTTATAAACCAGCATCAGGCTCCAAAGTCCTTCCCAAAGTCATGCCCACAGGTCAGGAACACCTGGATTTAAACCAAGCCAGAGCCCGTGCGAGCAGCACACAGCGCTGCTTTACACCAGTGGAAGATCTGGGTCATTAAATATCACTTCCATTTACAATCTGACCTGCAGCTGGGACATTTATTAGCACAAACCAATTCCCCTCGGGGCAGGCAAAGCCTCAGAGCTCGATGCTGAGCCTGGCCCTCGCTGAGCGTCTCCCGGGGAAACACTACCTGTGCTGGGTCTGCTCCCAGGCACCCCAGCGCCCGCAATTAAACTCTCCTTAAGCTTTAAAGGCACACTTAAATGTGTGTTTATGGCCCCATTACTTTCTCTTTATAGCCCGAGGTGAAGGCTGGAATCCTGTCCGAGACATCTTAAAGGTTATATGTACAATTAGCTGGTTCTCATCACGTCCCTTAATATTTTCAGCCAAAACAAACCCCGGTGAATCAGCCGGACACCGGTGGGACGAGGGGACCGTCACCCCTCCCGGACACCAAGGGGTGACTCAGCTGCAGACAAAACGATGCTGGGTGAGAGCTGGAGCTGCTCCATGGGAATTTCAGCCGGGATTCAGGCTTCCCTCTGCCGCTCCCTGACCTGCCTGCGATGTTGGGGCAGAGTCATTCATGACAGATGTGTAAACTTTTGCATGGAGGGATGCCAATATTTTGCATACTTACACAGCGCTGCCGTAAATATTAATGCGGTGCTAATATGGGAAGTTCCACCAGCTGTGTCCATTCTCGGGGGATACTTCAACTATTTATATTCGGGGTAATGAGCAAGCTGTTATTATATAATCAGGCTGTTGGAGAAGCCTTTGGAATAAAAGTCTCGCTGAGAATTAGCCAGCAACAGGAGCGTGTTTGGAGCCACGAGACATCGCAGATTGAATGATGGAAGGTTTGACAGGGCAGAGGCAGGACAGGAGAAAAACAGGACAGGAGGAGAAAGGTGCTGAGACTGAAGCTCCTGAGGAATTAATGCTGATTGAGACGAGGGATTTTTTTGCACCCAAATACCAAGATTCTCTACCTGCAAAGTAATCCCAAATTTCTCATGTGAAATATTAAGTCACCGGAGGAGGCAAAAATGAGAAGTGTTTGTTCAGTGCTGAAAACCACAAGAAAGAACAAACTTTGTTATGATCTCCTCTCTACAAGCACAACCTGCTTGCTTTAATCAGAGCTGGAATGATGCTGCTTTCATCTGACTGGAGAATCAGCCTCTCTTCTCGTACTGAAGTTGGATTTGTGTTGATTTTATTACTGTTTTGGACTCTCATAACACAAATGACTGATGAGCCAAATCTGTGCCACATGCCTGAATGTATTAGGCTCCTATTGTCTTTTTTGCATCAAATCTATGCTTTTTATAAGGCAGACTTCTCCTTCTTTAAAAAAAAAATAAATCTGGAGAACCGTTTGGAAGTGATTTAAATCCTCTCCCCCCCTTTTTTGGGGAACAATGAATATTTAATTGAGTTGAAGGTGGATAAATGATCATTTTCTTCATCCTATATGGTAGTGAGTAGTAAATTACTTTACCGGGAAACCCAGTTATAATTGCAAAATTGATAACAGAGGTGTGAAAATTTACACCTGTGATAATAAAGACTAGCTTCCCATCGTACACCGACATTATATCTTGTGAGTTATCTCTTGTGCATGATCTAAATATTTCATATAACCCAGCAATCAGAGCCTTCAGCACGCCAAGTAAGAAATAACCTGCTTTTATATTTCATGTGCATATACAGATATATATATATATTGCAAATAACAGCACGTTCTGCATGCACCTACACACCTGCACAGCAGTGCTCCGAGGGTGGGTGTTCGTGTTCCTGAAAGCTGATGGAGAAACCCAACATTGTGCTGCAATGCAGGGTTTGGAGGCAGCATGGCAGGGAGGGGTGGGCAGAGCATCATAACCTTGGGCAGACCCAGATTAAAAATTGCTTTTTGGCATCCTCCAGCTCCAGGCTGGACCCCGGTGAGCTGCTGAACAAGAGGAATCTGCCTCTGGCTCTCTGTCCTACCAGCTTTTCCTTGGGAAACTGCTGAGTAAAGGGAAGCACAAGACTTATGGTCAGTTTTGGCAGGGGCCGTGGCGCTGGGGCAGAATTCGCATCCCGAGTGCTCTGGGGTCCTACTCAGGGCTCAAGACCCCTCAGGGGCTGGCATGATGCCACCACACGCTAAAGAGATGATACTCAGCTGGTAATTAAGCACTGCAATCAGCAGAGCTCTCAGCAGAGCCCGCTGAAATGAACCCTGTGCAGTCTGAAATTAGTACTGAGCAACCTAACGGGCAGGAGTGCACTCGCCAGGATTAACCTAAGAGGAAATCAAACCCTTTAGAGAAAGCTTTTGGCAGCAGGAGTCGCCCCCTTAATATCCAGAAAAAGTCTCAGTGCTAATTCTGAATTAATCCATAATTTGGGAATAATTTCTCAAGGTCAAGGCTTTTTTTTTTTTTTTTTTTTTTTTTTTTTTTTTTTTTTTTTTTTTGCTAAATCTGGTTGCATGGGATGCAAAAAAAAGGGTTAGGCGTTCCTGGGGATTTCCGTGGATTTGGGGTTTGGAGCAAGGCTGTGGCTGTGGCTGGTGGCAGGTACAGTCATGAAAACACAGGGATTAGAGCCTTCAGCCTGAATCTGAGTCTAATCCATTACCCTGCTCACAGGGAATCACTGGCAACGGGAGCTAATTCCCTTTATTTAGGCTAAAAGAGATGGTCTCTTTTAAAAAGTTTGGTCTGGTTAACTGTGCTGTATCCAAGATTTCTGTTACAGAGGTGCCAAAGCCATAAAACACATAAAGTGCCTCTTTCTCCTCATTTTACCATGTCACTTCATAGATATAGATAGGCTTTTATATAGATATATATTTTATTATGCACTCTGTTTCTTAAGATATCATTACTTTTATCTTGGCCAGTTTATTAAAGATAATTATATGGAAGTTCCCGTGCGTTCTCCAAGATTGCAGTTGGCTGAGCTGGATGAGAACATTATGCTAACAAGAACATATTTTGCTGTACACGAGACAATCTTTTTTGGGCAGGAAGAAGTGAATCATTTTCCTTCTCTTTTTCTGCCTCCCGATATTTTTCTCGAAGCTTATTTCAGCAGCAAGACATCTCCAGCTTCCCCTAGACTAAAGCAAGAGACAAGATGCAAGAGCCATTGATTCACCTTAGGGAATACTTTGGAGAGATCAAAAAGTGCTCGTGTGCAAGCTGTTTCCTGTGGGAGGAGCATGGCAGTACAATCAATCCATGAATGCATTGTAAAATCAATGCTCTGTATAATTAGGGCACTCCAAGGGTAAAAAAAAAAAAAAAAAAAAAAGGTAAAAAAAAAAGGAAAAGAAGGGGAATAAAAGGGAAAATTTAAAAGGGAAGATCTTCAGTGTCTGCCAGGCTGGAGGAGACACAAGCACCTGAACAAACAGATTTTAAGCCTGTTTCAGAGGCAGGGAGGGAAGATCTTGGGGGATTGATGCAAAACCCTTTTGTCTTGGTGCTGGCTGTAAAATGCCGAGGGCTTGAGATGCTGATCACAGGTGAAACGACCTCCTCGGTTCTCAGCTGGGACACCTGGGGCTTCAACACCCTGACCACCACCTCAGGCTGCCAGTGAGGAACCACTTTGATGGCACTGCACCCTTTGGCAGCAGTTAAAAATGATCTGGGAGGGAATAAGTGTCCAGAAATCACCTTGGCTGTGGGTGGGGTGGCCAGGATCAAACCTTCCCCTGCAAATTCAGCCCTTCCCTCTGCACTGGTGGTGGTGATGGTGGAGATCCTCTCTGTGCCACCTCCTACTCAGCAGTGCAGAAAGGCTCTGACCTCGAAAGATTCCTTTGGCATTTAAATATTTCCAACCCTTTCTCAGAGACCAAATGATCGTAATTCCCAGCTAAACACAAAGGTTAACTATAGATCATGAAATACAGTGGGGTGTAAATAGTTCTCTTTTATAAGGCACCAAATTATAAGCAGAGACAATTAAGTTAGAAGACAAAAATTCCTTTAAATTAGCAGTCACTTTTGCAAGTTCTTGGTGAAAGCAATAATGTGTTTCTGCCTGAAAAATTCACTTTTTAGGGTATGTGAAGGCTGTTGCAGACTGCTGACCCTGCTGGAGCACACTGCAGCTCTTTAACAAAGCTTGGCTTGATAAATAAGGCTTTCAAATTTAAAGCCTAAGGCACCCTTCAGCCTGATTTTTAGTTATTCAACACTAAGAGATCTCTGAAGATCCAGCTTACCCCCGAAGATCCTCTCCAGAAATTACACTCTCAAGCAGTGGGGGGCAAAAAACAAACAAACACTCTGCCTGGAATGGCCACAGCACTGGTTAATGTTCCTCAGATGGGTCATTAGGTCTTTTATGGATTGTCAGCATGGAGAACTGATCCTGGTTCCAGGGCAAAGAAAACTACATCATATTAAAATACATGGCTCTTGTGGGACACAGCACTTTCACAGGGCTGCCTGCGAGTTTGGCAAGAGCCTGAAGTTGAGAAAGACAGATAACCCTGCAAATCAGGAAAGGCAGGTTTTCATCAAGAGAAAATTACAGATCCCTGGTGAGAACTCGCATCATTATCTATCAAGAAATAAATTGGCCTGAGTTCCCCTTAACTGGTTCATCTGCTGGGATGTCGTGGGGGGAAGGACCTTTGTCTCCTGAGCAGCCACCGGTTCACTGGGTGCTTTAATTGCTTGCAGGAGTAACTATTGATGGAACCGTGGTAAAGGTGCTTATGCCCCAGCCTCAAAGAAAAGGGATTTTTGAAGGGTTCACTGTCCTGGAGTGCTCCGAGTGGTGACACAGGTGGGAAGGGAGAGGTTCTTACAGGGAAGAGGTGCAGAGAATATCCCAATCCTCATCCATGTGAAAACAACTCCAGGAGCAGTGCTCCACATCAGAGCTTCGTTCTCAGAGGAGGATGAGGAACATCCTCAGGGCAGTGAGAAACGCCCCGCAGGGCTGTGGGCCAGCTTTGCTGCAGCAGCTTTGAGCCTTTAAATCCAATCTTTGGGAAATGCATGGATCCATTCCAAATAAAACACCCAGGAATGTGGCAGGCAGGTGTCCCTTATCCTTTAGGGTACTCAAGGCGTGCTGGATGTCTGACAGCAAGGACGAAGTTTGTTGGCCATCACCCAGCTGACAGCACACGGGCAAGGACAACTCCTCCGAAACAGCCTTTGGGCTCCCTTGGCAGGAGAAAGCTGGCACGCCAAAAGGATTAATTATGCCCCAAAATAAATGTAAGGGCACGGTTGGGGAGAGCAGTACCACCGGCAGGACTTCTGGCACCGAGCTGGGCGCGCACGGGCCAGAGGGAACGGGGAGGGGGAGGAGACGGGAAATTCACCGCTCTTAAACCTCAGCATCCTCCCTCGTTGCGTCCGGGGCGGGCACGCGTGGAGAGGAGCCTTTTCCAGGAGAGGGCACTCGTGGGAAACACAGCAGCTCCGGCCGCTCCGGCCCCGGCAGCGGCACCGCTTCCCCCGGCCCCGGCATTCCGCATCCCTCTGAGCCGGGGCAGCGGGATCCTCCTGTCCCGCATCCCTCCGGGCACGGGATCCCCCTGTCCCGCATCCCTCCGGGCCCGGGCAGCGGAATCCCCCTGTCCCGCATCCCTCCGGGCCGGGGCAGCGGGATCCTCCTGTCCCGCATCCCTCCGAGCCTGGAATCCCGCTGTCCCGCATCCCTCCGGGCCCGGGCAGCGGAATCCCCCTGTCCCGCATCCCTCCGAGCCGGGGCAGCGGGATCCTCCGGTCCCGCACCGCCGGAACCCTTCGGCAGCGAGAGCTGCTCATCCCCCGCATCCCTCTGCAGCGGGAATCCCCCGCATCCCTCCCTTCCCCTCCCGGCTGAGCGGGATCCTCCGCCCCCGCATCCCTCTGCCACCGGGAAGGGGAATCTCCCGGTCCCCGCCTCCCTCCGGGCCCCCACATCCCTCTGCCACCGCCTGAGCCGCTGAGGGATTCATCAGCAGAACACGAATCCTCCCTGATCCATTTGGATCCTCTCCCATTCCCCGTCTATGCCGGGAGGATGCTGCTGCGTGCTTCAACAGCTATCAGCCCTGAAAAAACGGGGGAAAAAAAAAAGAAAAAAAGGAAAAAAATCCCG
>VZTJ01001560.1:1958804-2013439 GCA_013397795.1 Orthonyx spaldingii | reverse complement strand
CCCGATGTACAGAAAAAAAAAAAAAAGCCCTTAGGCCAGTGGTGCACTACGTGAGAGGGAAACATCTTGTATGCTAATTGGCTTTAGGTACTTACAGCAAGATTGAGACTTGTAGCATTGCCACAGATTGTTGGAAATTCCTCCGATAAGCTGACAGATGAATGTGTCTCTCTCATGGAGAGGTGAGAGAGCAGCAAAATACTTCCAAGAGCACAGGCAGTGAAGCAGAGATATTTCTGGCATGTCAACACGGCGGGGCGGTGAGAACGCTGACCACTCGCTGCGGGAAGGGTGGGGGCAGAGAGGGGAGAGAAGGGGGAAGCAGCGGGCAGGCACGAAATGCTGATCTGCCGGCCTCGTCCTGCCACCTGCACACTGAGAAGCAGCTTTCTGTGTGAAGAGCTCCATCGACTTGAATTACTGCTTGTAGAGCAAGGTGGGAGCGAGCAGGAGTAACTCAGCCTGGATCCGGCCCGCAGCGTTTCGTGCACAGGAGCAGGGCCAGGAGAGGTGCAGGCTGAGATTGATGTCCCAGCACAGCTCATTGTTGGGGCCTGTTTAACCATAAACCATGTTTATTCCTTTGGCTGAGATTTTGAGGGGTTTTTTTTTTCACAAGTTTCAGAATTAACTTTGCTCATTAGCCATGGGTAGGGTTCAGCTCTCCTGGGTTCCCAGCCCCGCTGTTGGGTGATGCTGGGCAGAAGTGAGTAAGGCAGAGCTGTGCTGAGGTCTCCCCACAAGCAATCCACCCTTCTGGCAAACCTTCACCTCCTCTCTGTGCTCTAAAAAATGAGAAAAAAAGAGCCTTGAGGCTCAGGGACATCCATGCATCTTGCACCACAGCCTTACCCAGCAGCACAATCACTCTGCTGCAACCACACTGTCCTGAAAATGCACCAGACCCCTTGGTTTGCTCTGGCTGTTCCAAAACACTGGGAATAAACCCCACAGGAGTGTAAAGTCAGTGTCACATGGACAAGGTACCCAGCTGGGCACCCCTGCCTCTGCCCAGCTCCAGCCACCTCCAGTTGCCCTGCTGGTTTTTGATCCTCCCTCTGCTTGCAAAGTCTGAAAAGTAACTTCCGATGGTTGAGATGAGAGTTGCTGTTCCAGACTTTTTGCAGGATATTTGGAGATGTTTCTGAAGCTTTTAAATTGACTCCTTCAGTATCTTTGAGTGGGGACACTCAGCTGAAGCAGTGCCCAGTCCTGGCCACCCTGACTGGTGCTGGCTGTGGCTCCCCCCTCCCCATCTGTACCAGACTGAGCCCTGGTCATTGCTCAGGTCCAACAATATTGCTTCTTCTCTCCATCTACCTGAAAGCATTTGCATGGGTGATTTCCTGTCAGTTCTGAGTGTACAAGGAGCAGAAATGGTCCTGTGGCAATTTGAAGTCCCCTGGCCTTTAGACTTGGGTCCAGTTTCTCAATCTCTGAGACAATTCTGGCTCTGACCTTGAGCAAGGTCACTTGCAGCTTCTATGCCCCAGTTCTCCCAGCAATAAAAGGGGCTTAATAACATTTCTTTTCTCCAAATTCAAGTTTTCCTCACCATGTCTTGCCCACAACTGCACACTGTGAATCCAATGGGACCCTTAATTTAATAAGCACAAGGGAACCTATTATTATAACCTTCGTGCCATAGCTCTGTCTTTATCTCTGCCTGCTATTTGCTGTAGGAAATACCACAGCTTTCTCTTTTCAATTGCCATTAGCAGTTGCAGCAGCCGTGGTACAGGACCCGGGGATTTTCAGCTGAAGTCTAAACGCAGTTGACAACTGTATGAATCTCAGAGCCAGGGCAAGTAGCTAATGCAAATATCAACATCGTAGTAAGAAACACTCAGGAGCAGTAAGTGACTGATAGAAAAGTGATTATATGGACTTTATGTTGAAAAGTAAATATTTACTCTTCACCATTGACAGATGCTTCAAGCACCATAGATCTAAAAAAGACATTGATTTGCTCTCCTCCAGCCTCTCTTATCTCCTCCTTATGAAAATATCTGGTGAATAGTACATCAGCTGCTTGCTCCACAGCCTAAGTGCCTCAGAGCAGCCACTCAGGTAATTTATTTGGCATCCAACAGTGCAATAGTTAATTGTAGTGCTTGTGGAATTGCGTGTGGGCTCTGCAGTAGCCTCCTGAAATGCAGTCACCCAGCGCTGCTGCTGCTTCCCTGATGCAGAGCTTGGACACTGGGCCAGCTCCTGCCCTCCTCGGCAGCCACCCAGGCATTAAAAAGCAAGGAAAAAACCAAACAAACCCAGAAAAGGAAAAGGTTTCGTTCTGCAAGAAATTTTATTCCTTGAAGAAGAAGTAGAAATGAGAACGAGCTCAGAAAATGTGGCTGTGCTCTTTAAGAACAGGCTGGCCGTCGGTGGCTCCCTGCACCGCTCTCCTCTTTGCCCTCCTGGAATTGCCTTGAAATAACTTAAATGAAGTTGAGCCACTCGGAGGCTGTCAGGTTTGCTGGACCTCCTTGGCAATCAATTTAACCTCCTGGAATAATTTTTTTTCTGCTGCCTGGAGTTGCTGAGTCAGTGATGGGTGTCTGGGGGCTGCCTGCGAAGCTGGTCCCGGCCCCTCTTCCCCAGGGAGCCACCCAGGGACTTGCCCGTGGGCAGATAAGGTGCTGTTCCTCTGAATGGCTGTTTTTGGAAGGGACACTGTGGCTGGTGTGTTTTACAATGACCTGCGTGTGACCATGCTTTCATCAGCTGGGGGTGGGACTCTTTTGAGGGCAGCTGTGGCTGTGTACAGCGAGTGCAAAACTGCCTCAGCCTTCCTGCTCCACTCAAGGGGCAGGGAAATGCTTTGGGATGCATCAGCATCCCTGCCCCTTGGGTGGAGCAGGCATTTTAGCCTCCCATTGGCTCTAAAGGAGAGAAACACACTGTGCTCCCTCACTTTTGTCCTGTTTTTGGGCTCACCTGTGTTTAGAAGAACCCTTGTAGCTGCAGGTGGCCTTGGTTGACATTGGCAGGGCACGTCCATGCGTGCATCCCTCCCGCCCCTCGGAGCTTCACTGCACTTCACACTGCAGCAGCTTTCTCTCTACAGTTGATAATTACTCACCTCAGAAATAAATAATCACGAAGTGGAGGGTACAGAGGGTTGTTCACAGGAGAAGAGAACTGAAAACTTCGTCTGTTTCTCCTTTGGAGCCTCTGCGTTGGCCACAGAGATCTGCCCAAGCTGCTCCCCGAATGTTGTGCTCAGTAATTACCGACTGCATAAACATTTCTCTTTTATTTAATTTTGCCTGATGATAATTAGGTGTGAGAGCCTTGTTTAGCAGCCTCTCACTGCTTCCTGCTCCCAGTTGTTTTCAAACCTGGAGCAGAGGATGGAACCTGCCTCGCAATGATGTTACCCTGGAAGATGCCATCCAGCACGAACTCCATACCCCGGGAAAAGCAACCCAACCTGAAAAATCCTCTAGAGGAATCCCAAAAGACAGCTGCAGTGTAAGGCTGCCTTCCAGGGGTGTCACTAGAAAAGTGCTCAAAAGAAGAGGAATAAGAAACACATTTGCCAAGTTCATAAAACTGCGACCTTGAGACAAAGGTCACCCAAGCATCACAGGCTGTCTGTGGGTCGTGGCACGAGGGGACAACCACAGCGACCTGGAAACGGACCTTTGATGGCATCAGACACTTCAAGGAGAGATTTACTGATAACAGGAGGTTTGAGTGTTTGCAATGCTTGGATTCTGCTTTTCCTTTCCAAGAGCATCTGAAGCCAGTGAAGTAAATGGAGTTAAAGGTGTTCTGCATCCCTGCCGGTGCCTCAGCACACCCGAGCCCTGCAGGGAGTCAGGGCTGCCTCTCCACACGTCCTGCACCCACATAATTTGCAGGCTGCCTGTCCCTATTGCTCTCCTCCTCCATCAAGTCCCTCTGCCTGCATGCAGGAAAATAACTCCAGGGACCTTGATAAGATTGTTCCTGTGAAGGAGACAGGCGAGAAGGAACCCCCCCCTTGCACAGCCAGTCTTTTTTTCCTCTATTTTGTGTAGGTGCTCCGGTGCCTACAATCCTGCTGGAGCTGCATGGGCCAACACCACGTGTGCAAAGTTTCATTGTCACCAGAGCAGAGGTGTGTGGATGGAGAATATTTTTTTCATACATTTAACATTCAGATTTCTTTTATTTCTTCTTTTTTTCACTCTTCACTCGATGCCAGCAGCTCAGAGAGCTGCTGCCTGCAGCCTTAGGTGTGCATTAACTTCCATTTGATTGCTGTACAGCAACTCTTCTTATCTTTGGAAATTAACCATTTCATAACAGAGAGGAGGTGTCTCAGCACGAGCGTAATGCACCAGGCATTGCACCAAAGACTGCAGAGTGCACCACTCTTTCAGTCAATGCTGAGGCTTTGACACCCAAAAGAAAAAGTATATTCCAGCCCTGTCAGATGTACAGAGCAATTATGCAAAACTGTCTTTAAGGAAATATTATTCTTAGGACATTTTCTTTTTTCTTTTTTTTTTTTTTGTGAGAGGCAGTATTTCACAAAAATCCTCACCTTTTCTTACTTATGTAATTCAGTGCCACTTACAGTAAATTATGTTTGTGCAGTTTCATTATCACATCTATGTGAATTCTTCCAATAAAGTATCCTCAGACTTTTAAGATGCGAAATGATTTTGTTAAGATAGGATATAAGATAAAACAAAGGAAAATAATCAAGGTGGTTCCTTTTTCTGCATTGACTGCGTGGATGTTAATGAGAGTCATCTCCATGTACAGGTCTAGCATATGGTTGCTATATTTATTTTAATTGTGTGGTTGGTTTTTTTTTCAGGGAAAAATCTAAATCCCATATGTGCTCTCTTATGACACAAACCCCTGAAAAATCAGAATAAATCTATAGATGCAATATCCATGTGCTTTTTAATTGCTTTCTTCCCACTAACTAAATATTGTGGGATGCTTCAGGGTGAGATATGAACTTCTCAGCTTCATCTTTTTTCCACTCCTGTGTTGGCCTGGCTGCCTGCTGTTGACTCCTTGTAGGTCATTTCCAGCAACATAAGCAAGACAAGCAAACAGCAAAATTGCAAGATGCAAATGCCCTTCATTTTTGGCTCCGAGTCAAAAAGTAATAAGTTGACAATAACCCTGCCAGAATATGCAGCAAGGGTGACTGCATATTTCTTCCTGTTAGTGTGACAGTACAAGGGAGCTGGTCACCAGGAAGAGACAGGCTTGTGTTCCCCTGGTTGCTGCAGCATATGCCTTGTCTCAGGTTTTAAAGGTTTTTCTGGGTAAAGCATAAAGAATTCCACGCAACCAGCAGCTCATTTCCACTTCTTCAGCANGGGGGGGGGGGGGGGGAGGGGAAGAAGAGGAAAAAAGCAGGTGACTTAAAGTTATGTTAAAATAATCCTAAATGAAGCACAGCTTGTTTTATAAAAGCTGCTGTGGGTGTGGGAAGAAATGCTTTTCTGGATGATGCTCGTGGTTGAGATGGGAGGGCAGCTGGGGACCCACAGGGATGGAGCTGAGAGCCTGAACCTGCACTGAGCTCTGAAATGAGCCTGAGCCTGCACTGCCAGTCCCAGCCCCTGCACTGAGCTCTGAAACACCACCCTGGCACCTCATGGGCTCCCAAACAACACAGAGTGGAGTCTTCTGTTTTTAAAAATTTACTGACTTGCGTCAGCATCTTTGGAGCCGAAGGGTTTAAGGTGGCTCCTCGTGTCCTCTCTTCAGTCCAGGGAGCCACAGCTTCCCCCCACTGCCCTGGCACAGGTGTGCACAGAGCCTGACTGCTGGCTGACCCTCAGCAGTGCAGATGGGGACACCCTCGCGCTGGGAATAAACCAAACAATTGCTCCTGAACTCCTGAACCCTTTGGAGTCAAGAGCTGAAGCTCAGCAACCATCTCAAGACCTTGAGTTGAAAGTATCAGGATGCTGCTACGATACTGCACGCAAGAGGAAGAAGCAGTGAAGTCTGGCCATGGAGGGAGGCTCAGCTTCCAGAATTCCTTTTTCTCCCAGCTAAGCCAATCTGTTTAGCTGAGGTTCAGCTCCAGCACCAGAGGCTCTTTATCTCCAGCCAGGAGGAGACAGTGGAGGAGAATCCTGCAGTGAGCAGCACTTTGGGAGTTTGTGATAGATGCTGTCTACCTCATTACTGAACAATGAAACTTTATTGTTCCCTCTCTTCTATTGATTTTTATGTCTCCAAAGCATGCTGGCAAACTCTGAAATGAGTATCTGTCAGAGGAGGACTGCTGCTGCTGATCTGCATCTTTGAAGTGAATGTCCATGGATCAAATCCTGGATCACGTCCTGCTGCTGTGTCTGCAGGAGAGGAGGGCTTCCCCTGGCCTGGGTTTGTCCTTCCAGGGCACCTGGCCTGAGAGGAGGATGGACACCTAGAGATCCAGTGCACCAGAGCCTCTCTGCCAGGAAAAGGCAGCATTTTGGCCAATATCCATGCAACTCAGCACAGACCTTCCCAAATCAGCTTGGCTTGGAGCGTGAGGCTCCATCGGTGGGGACTTCACTGTGAACTCCAGCCTGGAGAAGTGCTGAGCCTGGCAGCCCCTTCCATGGGCTGAGCACTGGAGGGGACCCCACATCTCCACTGACACTTTTTGGTGTGCTGCCACCGTGCCTGCAACACCAGAGTAAATATATGCATTATTTGTTTCCAGTTTGTATACAGCCCTCAAGCAAGGAAATATTTGCCCTGCAGTCCCTACACATACATCCGTGAACTTCACAAGTAGTTAATATTTTATGCATAATTCATAAAATTATACTACATTTTCTGGGAGTAATTAGCTGACTCTGTACCTCTAATGAACTGCAGGTTCAGCTATGACAAATACATCGGGCGACTCCGAGGGATAGTAACACGCAGGCGCCTTTAAGCAAAGTTCAAGCAGCTCCTAAATTAACCGGAGCAAATCCCCGAAGATGCAGTATTTATGCACTGAAGCAGGAAGGGAGGGCTCTCATCTCACCACTCTCATCAGCCATCACAGCCCAGGAAGCAAGAGAGAGAAAATAAGAGTTATTTACCTTTTGCTAATTGGGAGCTGGGCAGCTCAGGTGAGACTTTCCTCCTTTTCCTTTATTTGGTTGATTGCGTGGAGTTGTCATGGAAGTGATCCCCAGTGTGGAAATGGATGTAATTGGCGCTAAGATTTTCAGGCTTAAATTGCAAATTTTCCTTAAAAATTCTTTTCTCAGTTGGAGGAAAATCAAATCCATTTGAGCTGTTCTGGTTCTTAAAATAGAAACTGAGCAATTTAATCAAAATTCTTATTTCCAGAGCATCAATTCTGCCTCTACGGGTGCAGGGCTGCCTTTTCGCAGAGTTCAGCTCCAGCCCTTTTGGGGTTGCCCACTGAGGCAAAGCCAGCTCTGCTTTGGCAGTGCCATACACCCAAAAAGTGGAAAATTTGGGTGCTGGGTGAGCAGTGGCTTTCATCACACAGGACACAACATTTTCCTCTCACCGCTCACTTTCAGGCTGAATAACCGGAGCAGCACCAGCACCCAGCCACTCCCTGCTCCCAGGCTGGGCCCCTTGCTCCTCTGGCATTCCCTTAGGCATTAAACACAGCACAATGACCCCAAAGCAGCAGAGCACCTCCTGCTGCCCTGCCCAGCCTGGCTGCTCCATCTGAGGCAGCAGCAGTGCCACGACCGGGTGGCATCACATGGAACATCAGCAGCTTCTCCAGGGCACACACTTCTCCTCCCAGCTCCCAGCTGCTCCTGCTCATGGATGTGGGCAGAAGGAAGCTGCTCTCTTAGATTGACCTCAGAAACCTGGAGATTTAATACACTGCTACCAGTAGTCTAAAATATTAAATTTTCCCTCGACAACGTGCTCCCTAAATGAGGAAGCTGGGAGAGTCCATCCCACCGCAGCCATTCCTGCTGCCAGGACACACGGATCCACTGCCAGGAATTGACTTTAAGTGGAGGGCTGCAAACTGGTAAATGTATTAACTTCAGGTGCCTCCCTGACATTTTTTTAAAAAATTAAATTTTCAGCTCTGTCGTAGGTACAAAGGGAGCCACAGAGAAGAGCTGCATGTGTCAGGGGGTGAGCACATCAAGGCAGATGAGGGTGACACCTGTCTGGTTGAGTTTAGGCTGACAAAATTCAGCACGGAGACCTCCGTGGAGGGAAGAGGATGCTCGGGAGAAGCACTGCTGCGGGGCCCTCCTCAGAAGCACACCTCATTTTTTTTAATTAGGATATAACTTAATTACGGATGCAAGGCTCTTCATTCCTGACAAGTTTTCCATAATCTTAATTTGATCTCATGTCAGAAGGGTCCCATCCTCTGATAACCAAGCCCAGCTAAGAGTTTAACTAGAATAATAGCTGATTAAAAGGGGTTAATAGATACACCTCAAACAGAAGTAAATTAACGGGAGACGCTGTGTCTTGGCTAATGGGATCAGAACAGTATTTGTTTAGTTTATGAATGATTAATCTCCCTCTCTCGGCATTCCTCGGATGCTAATTGCACTTAGGGAGCCCGTGTTTGTTTTTACAAGAGTTGGAGGTGGCAGAAGGAAGGCGATGGTCGGCCCAAAGGGGAGTTCACTCACCCGGGTAATGGGCTCTTGGCACAGCGCGGGGAATACCGGGAAAGCCACACTCTGGAACTGCAGATATTGTTAAAGTCGAATTAAAGACTGTATTAAAGTCACTTCGGGGTGTTTTACGAGCAAACCTGTGAAGTTCACAAAGGCACCGAGTGCCGAGGCTCGTCTCACCCTCCCGCCTGGGGAATTTCCACCACGAAAATGCTCGGATTTCTCCCCGTGGAAATACTGCAAACGGATCACAGGGAAGCTAAAAGAAAGGCCGAAGGAGGGAAACCACTTCTCATGGCAACTTTTGCGTTTGACAGTTCAAAGCAGGAGAGCAGCAGCATTTGTCAGGAGCGCTGGGAGGGAAGCAGTAATTGCCTGGAAGCAGCCACAGATGCAGGGCTCACTCCAGCTGCTGCTGCATCGCTGAGAGGTAACCAAATCATTTTCCTCTCTACACACTTGTCAGCATTTTAATCCTCCATTATCTTTGTACCTAACAACACAAATGTGCTACCTCAGCCGTACTGTGAATTTACTAGCAAACAAACCATTCCAAACCAAAAAAAAAAAAAAAAAAGAAAAAAAGAAAAGGGTTTTCATCCCAGGCTTAGCAAGCATGAGGCATGTGGGAGATCTCCCTGCTCGTTGCAGGGGGATTGGACTATGGGACCTTTAAAGGACCCCTCTAACCCAAAATATTCTATGGTTTTATGATTTTCTAAATACAGCCCTTCCAAGTGGGGGCCCTGGATTCCGCAAGGTGCCAAGACATGTTCCACCAAAGTCAGCTGGTACCACTCAGCTCAAACTTTTAGTGTGCTTGCAAAGGACTTAATGAATTTGGAGGCAGGAGGAGGAGTTTTGAAAGGCAGGTGCCCATGCTGAGCACAGGATCCTTGCAGTGATGGGTCAAATTATCTTTGGAGCTGAGGGAGTTGTTTGCAAGGATCAAAATTTGGGCTCACCAAATTACCGAGTTGTCATAAAGACCTGTTCTTCATTCAGTTTAGTTTTAAATGTCCCACATGATGGTGGGGAGTGACTTTATGGATGATTAGGGCTCACTGATGACAAAATACATGTAGAGGAGAGGACAGCTGGGGTACTCAGTCTGTGTTTATGGTCTCCAGTCTTTACCCAGGGGTGGATGTTTGATAGACATGAGGTACATTGGGAAGACCAAGAGAACACCACTTCTGCACTTGACCTGTTTTTGAGTTTGGGATGAATTGAAATTAGGTGAGAGGAATCTAATTTTAGTCTCGAAATTCTGCTGTTACCAAAATTGCATGCTAAGAAAGAGGATGCTTTTTCACTCTTCTCCATAAATAATGTTACTTTGTGCTGTTTCCAGGTATTTCATTCATCACTGGATCGTATAGGAAGCCTGAGCTGAATAAAACCTTCTGAAAGAGGATGAGGAGACACGCTCTGCCTTGTAGATTATTGTACAGCTACTGAAACCATTTGTTTCCTCTGCCTGTTTTCCACAAACTTGGAAAATTAACCATGTATCAGGAGCTGTGACTTCTACTTTTTGCCAAACAGCATGGAAATAAATTCCTTATTAAGGGAGTCACCCTAGGAACACTGGGTTTAAGAATAAATTACTGGATTATTTGCTGTGGGAGCTCCAGCAAGGCAGGTTTGGGCTGCTCTGAGGGGGGCTCAGAGCAGGCACAAAACTGAGAGAACATTTTCAAAGCTGGGGTGGGGGATCCAGGTTTTGCTTGTTGCTGGAATATGGGAGCACCTGAGCGTTTATGGAGCTCCCCCATGCATCCCCTTCCTGAGCCACTCCATCCCCCAAGCTACAAGTATTTGTTATCCAAACCCTCCTGCAGCCCAGGTCTCCTGAGAGCTTCTGGCAAAATTGCTGCCCACAGTGTTTGTAAACCCAAGGAGATGTTTATGGGCACGTGAGGGATGTCCAGACATGGCATCCAGCCAGCTCCTCCCCGCTCCCTCCCATCCCCTGCCCTGTCAAGTGAAGTGAACCTTGTGCCTCGAGGTAAAAGAAGTATAAGCAGCTATGGGCACAGGTGTGCAGTGGTTGTGCAAAAGGGGCAGAGACTGTGCTAAACTCTTCTTCAAAACCTGTTAAACTCACCCAAAGGCAAGGTTGGAGAAGCGGGTGAGGTGTGGTGACAGCTCTGTCTGCAGTGGCAGAGCGTGGGGTCCCCGTGGGTGGTGGCCAGGGGGAAGCTGGGGGCGATGGGTGTTTCTTGTAAGGGACTGGTTGACATGTGGTGCCCTCCAGGCCTTCTCTCCCCTGCTGAAGACCCAGGTCTGCAGCCAAAACAGCCTTTTGTACAGCCCAGGGCAGCCTCCCAGGCAGCAGTTTGAAAATACTCCGGCTTTTGCAGACGCTTACAGCTGCAGGTAGGCGCCTAGTGGGGTTTTCAGAGGTGCCGAGGCATGCAAAGCACCTCATTCCCAGTGCAAATGCCACCAGGTGTCTGCCTGCATCATTAGGCACCTAATGGCCTCTGAAACCTGGCTCCTGGGAGCTGGGATGCTCCTGCCGGCGGCACCCCGGAGCCGAGCGGTGCCGTGCTGGCGGCTCTGCAGCACAGCTCCCATGGGAGACACAGCCCTTGGCCCCATCCCAACTCCTGGGGCCTGGCAGCTCCTCCCTGCCTCAGTTTCCTCATGCAACAGCTGAATTACTCACACACATTTTGTGATCTCCCACGGATGAGCCAGAGTGGGAGAGTGAGGTGGTACCAAAGGGCTGATTATTGCTAAAAAAATGGTTTAAAAACCTTTTACCTGCAAGCCTAGAGCACAGCATGGTACTGACTCCAGAGAACAGGGAGCAGGATTAAAACCACATCCCAGCCTGTCTATATTTCTACCTTGTCCTTGCACAGAGGGGCTACAAGGTGGGGAAGTTTTCTCTTCTTGTGCAGTGACGAATGGTCTGGCCAGGTAACAAATTCCGGGCTGGAATATGCCTCCTCAGCAGCCCAACGTGTGATTGCAGTGGGCATTGCATTAATTCCTGAAATGTCTTTTTTAAATTGGTTTTACAGTTCACTGGGAGTGTGAGGCTGCAGTCTCTATAGCCAGTGCTGCTCTCACACGACTGGGGGAAATAATAGCAAAAACTGATCCCTGCTGCTGACCCACATGGCTGGACCTGGCAGCACAGAGCAGGGACCAAGCCAGGTGTGAATTAACAAACACATTTATTTGTCAGCAGAGAGCACACTGTATGCAAACATGGAAAAATACACAGGTGCATGCAGCGTGGCTGGGAAGGACTCCTGTTAAATCCTTTGCTCCGGTTTCGTGAATTCCATGTGTTTGCAATGCTGCAAGGTGGGACTTTGTTCCCAAAAGTGCCAGGCAGAAACCACGCCCAGGGCAGAAACAGCGATTAAGGGATGCTGAGTTGCTGTCCCCAGCACTGGTGGGGGCAGCTCCCGCTCTCAGACCAGCCCAGGGGTTCCGTGGGATGCTGGGAGCTGCAGGGATCATACGGAGCTTGAGGACCTGAAGCAAAGCCATAGAAAATCCTCCTGTTTTAGAGGAGTTGAGCATCATCCTGAGCATCCTAATTGCCAAGTCAAAGAAATGACCCAAACAACCCGAACTCTGCGAAACGCTTATGCACAAACCCTGGAGACTCTTGTTAACTCCTCTCCTGTCTGGAGGAAAGGCTCTTTCCCTGCTGAGCAGGCACTTGTTTACTCTGGGAGAGTGTTAATGCAGGTTTGTGCCATCACCTTCCTCTGCAAGTGCCCACAGAAGAGCTGGTCCCTGCCACGTCCTGCTGTGGAACCCAACCAGGTTGAAGTGTGGTCACACATCAAAGGTGCCCTCAAACCCAACAGCTTCCTACAGATCTGCGTGTTCATCCTCAGATCTGCTGACTTTAGGGATAAAATGTATTTCTTGCTATGTTTTGTCCCTGTTAGCAGGGTATAGACACCCAGCAGCGGTTTCAGGGCAGGAGCTGCCTCCCTTCCCATCTCTCTGTCCCGCTGATGGGAAGAGTTAAGGCTCCTCTTCACTCCCAGAGCCTGGGGTGACTTTACTGAGCTTCCAGCCGGGAAACTACAAAGCAAAATTAAAAAAAAAAAATCCCAAACAAACAAATGAAAGAAAGAAAGAAACAAAACCCCTTCAGGTTTTTAATGTGCTTTTTAATTTTAATCTAGAAAATTAACTAGAGCCTGTAAGTCCAGAATCCCACAAGGGTAGTAATGGTAAGTCACTTTTTGGAGTGTAATCACACTAGGAGAGACAAATATCTGCAGTGTGTCTGCATGAGCAGGATTCATGCTGGGGAGCCACAAGCCTCCTCCAGCCCCTTCAAACCACCCAAAGGCTTTGAGAGGCCTTGGTACCAGAGTCCTGAGCCCCCTTGGTTGTGGATTATTTTATTTTTTTCTCTCAATCAGACACTGCCTTTCGGAATCATTTGCTCTCTATTCTAATATGTCTCTGACCAGGCAGGAGGCTGTGCTGATCTCCATGCGATGTGTCTGTCATCTTAGTCCAGGCATTTTAATTTACACTGCAGTAAAAAATTTGGCACCCAACGTTTTCTACTTCGGGCCACGATGGAGAGGCTGTTCCAAAGGTCTGACTGTGCTGGTTTCCCTCCTCCGTTCAGGGGGTGCATGTGTGGAGGAAGGACATCGGAAAGAAAAATCCCCCAGATTTGGGATGACAGGTTTTTAATCCCGTCAACCCAGGATCTCATTGCTGGAATGACTCTGCTGGATGAGCATCTCTCTGTCTGTCCAGAGGAGCTTTGCAGCACACAGAAATACAGATGATCCTAAATAAATGTATGTATATATCCTAAAGCATTGACAGGGACTGTCTCACTCTAGGACTAGTAGAAAATATGGGTTTCTTTGCTTGAGGAGGTCACTCTGGTACAGAGGAGCTTCCCAACGCCCTTGCACAGCCTTCAGGGCTGGGCTGGGGAAACCTCTGCTGGAGACACGAGGCTCTGGGGTCCCTGGGACCTTTCCCTGCCCTTTCCCCCCAGCTCAGAGCGAGCTGCAGGTCGCTGCAGCCCCCGGCGAGCTGCGGGAGCGGCGCAGCGAGGGGACTCCTCTGCTGCTGCAATGCAGGGCTGAGTGCAGGTTGCAGAAAGCGAAGGACACACAGACACTGCAGAACCAGGTCCGGAGGCTGGAGGGGAGGATCGGAGCCCAGCCCGGTGCCGTGTTCGCCTCCCCGTCCATCTGCCTTTGGCTCCATCCATTTTAAGCCAACGCCATCCATGCCCAAGCAGCCAGCAAAGGGCACCTCGGGCACTGGCAAATTTAGGAGGTGAAGGGGCACAAACGCAACCAGGAATAGGCAGGGCTGATTTGTACGGTCCTACACTGCTTATCTAATGCTCTGGCAAGAAGCTGGAGCCAATTCATCATTGTTTATCCCCAAAACAGCTACTGCCTTTGCCAGATAATGTCTGGGGAGAGTCACCTCTCCTCCCTCCTGGGGCCATTCCTGCTTTGCTTTTCAGGGAGGTAGCAGTAATTCTGCTGGGCACAGGGAAAATGCACAAACAGGAACACACTGAGCCAAAATTCTTAAAAAAACTTCTGAAAAGAGCAAAAAAAAAAAAAGAGTAAAGCAGTTTTCTTTCTCTTTTGTCTTGCTTATTTATCACCCCCACTGTTTGCAATATAAAACAAGAAGATGACAAAAAAGAAACACTGTAAGTGAGGAAACAACAGTGTTTCCATTTCTTTTATGCACGTGAATTGTTCTCATGAATTAGGATATTTTTACTTTGGACAAATTCCCCAAAATTAGAAGGGATGAGAGATCCAAAAGAACTTCTTGGATCAAATTTTCCAAGCAGGAAGCACTTTTCCTTCTCTTCCCTTACCTTGGTCTGGATTCTTGCTCTTACCTGGTGGCTTCACTTCTGCACTTTTACTGAGCAAACCTCCCTGATATAAACTAACTCCAGCTTTTTTTCTACAAACCATCTTCAAAACCAGCATGAATGTGAATTTAAAAATGAACACACCTTCAGAAGACGGAGTGGCAGATAAAAGACACAGAGCGAAGCCGTGGACGACGCGTGTTTGCTGTTGCACAGAGAGATGGGGAAACAACCAGCCACGAGGAAGAGAGTGAAGAATTGGAGCCAGCTCGGCAGGTCACACACTGGCAATGCCTCAAGGACAGGAAACAAATGATCGACTGCTGTGTTTGTAATAGGATGGAGGGGAAGGGATGGCAGGCAGGGAACACACTCCCGTGGATGGGAGGAGTAGGAGGGAGATGCTGGTGGAGGCATGAAAATCCACCCGCTGAGTTACCCTTTGAAGAACGTTATTCCTTCATTTTCTCCTGTCTTGTTGCTGTCCTGATGGAGTAACCAGGGTTCTGGGCATCCACAGAGTGGGCTGGAAAGCGACAGGAAAGGGAAGGGAAAATGGGACTGAAGACCCAAGGGACAAGGAGAGGAAGCTGCTGAGTTCTGGGACATGAGGTTCCTTCTGAAAACACCTTGGAGTTTCCTGGAAAGAAGGAAGGCTGAGAACAGAAGGGACTAAAGTCATTTCATGGGGACACAGTGGTTGGGTGATGAGTGTCAGGGAGCCTCAGTGTTATGGAGCACAAGGGAAGCAACAGGGATATGGGCAAAAAACAAGCAATAATAAATATTTCAGGACCTGTACTACTCGTGACAGCTGTAACGGGTGTATATCAAGAGCTCCCACAAACCCTGGAAATTTCATTAAGAAGCCCACAATGCCAGGACTCATATGAAATTATGATACTTCTCATCCTTTCCTGTGTCAAAATCCTCCAAGCCTCAGCTGTCTTAAAAAGTTTTTTTATAAAAAATACATCTTCTTAATGCTACCATATAGGGTGTTTGCAGCTGGATAGATTTGACTGATATAGCACATTCTTTATGGCGATCATTCCTTGATTAAAAAAAATGTTTTTTCTGTGTCAGGCTCTTTCTGTTACTATCAACCATAAATCAATTTGTCACACAAATGGTAATAAAACAAGAGGTGTTTGTTCTGTCAGACACCACACAAGTGGGTTTTGCAGCATAGTTGTAGCTGTGCCTGGGTATTGGACTCGGTGGTCCTTGCCCTGATGGTCCCGGGAGGGCAGCACAGCTCCGTGGCACTGGAGGGAATGGGGGAAAGGTCATGGACTCTCCCAAGCATCACTGGTGTCACAAGGGTCACAGCTGTGTCCTGGCACCAGGGCTGAGGACTGAGTCCTGGGCCAGTGCTCACTGCAGACCTCCCCAAACAACCCAGATCCAAATGGAATTGTTTAAAATTCTGGGTGTCCTGTCCTGGCCAATGGTGCTGCAGAGTGTGGGTTTGTACCTGTGAGTGCCTCTGTGTATTTTAATAAGAATAAAGCTTTTCACTCACTGCAATGACTGTCAGAGTCCCACAAAGTGATGCTGAAGCTGCTTCTCCCTTCTGTGTAAGATTCCCAGAAATGCTGCTCTGCAAAAAAAAAACATTCACAGAGTGAAATGTTCTTATTTTTTAAAATTTCCTAACCTGGAAGCACGGGGCAAGTCTGTGCTGCAGGGAGCCAAGTTGCAGCCTGACTTGCCGGCCATGCATCTGCCACTCCTCACTTGCCGAGCGTCTCCGGTTTCAGCCTGGCATCTCCGATCGTAAGTCTGCTTAACCATTTTAATAGCACTAAATGGAGTCTGTGCTCCTGCCCTTATCTGCTCTCTATGTCTTCCGGGTCATACATGCTTAGTTTACTGTCAGAGACAAGTTTTTACTGCTGTCAGCACTGCAGCGTGCGGTACCTGCAGAGCAGCAGGCTGCGGGCTCTGCGCTGCGTCCTCGCTGGCAAGGAAATTACCACCCGCAAGCTGATTCCCCAACATTTGTCTTGTGGTTTCTTAATTGGTACCATCAAGGAAAAATGCCGGAGAGAAAAAGAAAAAATAAAAAGCCCCGCTACACGGTGCAAAAGAAAAGGTGATGTTAACTATTTACAATCCTTTTGTGCAGCTGTAATAATAATTAACGTAGCGACAATGACTAATAATTAGGATTGCCTGCATTGAGTTAAGGACATGATTTTGTTTTCCTTTGTGCACATGCAAATCTGGACTGGCTTTCCTCTTGTCGCCAGAGGAAAAAAGTGTGAGAGGAGAATAAGTGCACAAGCAGGGAACATGCATTTGTCTGGGCATATTTAACTCTGGTCACCCCCAGACCCTTATCTGGCAGGGTAACCCCCAGCACATACCCGTGTTCCCATGTAGGATGCTGGGGCTGTACATGTCCACTCTATCTGTATTTCCCACCTGGAAAACCTGGTCAGCTGTCTTTAAAATCATGTCAAACAGAACAATGCAAGTGGAGATGATAAAAGATGCGGAAAAGATGCGCACGTGGCTTCATTCTCACCCCCCTTCACTCTGAGCCCTGCAGGCTGGATCTGCAGTTCCAGCAGCTCAAGAAAATCTTTGTCAAATTAATAGATTTAAAAGTAGAAAACCCCAGCCGAGAGTCCGGGCACGCTTCTGAGATCACCTGCTCGGGTTCTGCACCAGCAGCACTGATGGAATTACTTTTGCTTTACACCAGCATAAATAAAAGCAAGATCAGTTCCACTATCTGGAAGGTAAGGATGAAGTTTTACAGCCTCCTTTTTCCTTATCACATCCAGACTTTTTAATACCTTGGAAGTATAATGAGCAAGGTTGTGCCAATGCCTGACTCTCTGGGCTTCTAGGCACTGCTTGTGCTTGGGCTCTCATCCCCTTTTCCTCTAGAAATTTGGGATGCGAGCAGCAGTGGGGCTGGAAAAATGATCAGTTGTTTATGAACAGATCATTTATTAAATCCCCTTGGCTAAAGTAATTCCTGCCAGTGTGAAGGTACAACAGACTGCAAATGAATAATCTCTCCTGCAATTCTCAGGGGCGAGGGACCACACTCCCCGTGTGCTCTGTTGCTATTTTTAGCACGGATACAGTGAGTGCATTCCGATGTGGAACTGCCCTCCCCAAAGAGCACTTTTTTGGAGCAGGAGCGGCTGCAAAGCAGCTGGATCTCCCTGGGTGTGCTACTGGGGTGGCTTCTGGTGCAGGATGGTGAGCACAGAGTTGCTGTAAACCGAAACCTGGGGTGCAGGGTTGGAGCCCCTGAGCTGGGATAAATCAAATGTAACAGCTGTGACTTACCCCAGCAGTCACTCCAGCTCTGGAGTTATCTAGTTACAGGCACCTTGCTCCTGCTTCATCCAACCCTGGACCTTAATATAACTTTTAAATCATTGCAAAATGAACTTTGCATTTTATTTCCTTGGACTGTGAAAAAAATACATTGCTGCATCGTGCCCTGGGATAGGGACAGAGACAGCTGTTTATATCATTTCCACCAAAACACCCTATGAAACATGAAGGAAACGGGAAAATCAATAATTATTGTTACAGTGTCTCTGGGTCTGGGGTGAGTGGGACACTGCACATCCCCACTCCTGGGTCTGGTCCCCACTCAGAGCATTTGCAGCCGTGTTGGCAGTGACGCAGCGAGGGAAGGAAAGAGAGAAACAGGGAAACTGAGGCAGAGAATTATTTCTAAAGGGAAGTTCATTGTGCAGCAGAACTTCTCTATCTTCACTGCCTGAGGGCCCTGGCAGGGAGCACGGGTGTCCCAGCCTGTCTGAGCATCTTCACAGCAGTGCAGGAGGCACAGGGCCGGTGCAATGTGCTGATGTTTTGGGGGATGTGTGTTTCTGGCAGGGATATAAACCTGCTCAGAAGATGCAGCTGTGCTCTGGACCATTTTAGAACTGGCTTGTGTGCTGTGCTCCCCCAGGGTGAGCTCCTTTAGCCCTGTCCTGCTTCCATCCTCAGTGCCTGCAGGCAGGGCAAGGCAAGGGGTTCGTGTTCCTTCCAGCAGGATGCTCATCCCTTGGAGAGGCTGCAGCCCCACAGCAGTGGCTTGGGCTGGTTTCACCAAGGTGAGCTCGTGTGCCACACCAGTGCAAAACATCCTGACAGAGACACCACCGACCCCATCAAGGCTGGGAGGTGACAAGGACAGCAATCGGCACTGCTCTGACTGCACTAAAGCTTATCATGCTCTAAAAACACTGATTTATGAAAGTCACTCCAACACCCAAGCACCTTCTGGGTAAAGGAAATCATTAGAGTGAAATCCCAAGGCAATTTCAGATCTTGTGCCACTCGCACATTGCTTTTAGAACAATCTTCTCACTTTTGGGGGCAGTGCTGCAGGAAAAACCCCATTGCCTTCTTTCTTGTGCAACCAGCACCGACGTCCTCACCACGGCGGAGGGCTCAGGAGGGAGGTGAACTCAACGGTGGTGAGTCCATGCTCTTCCCTCGTCCCTCCTTCCCCTGCATCCCTGGTGCATCCCAGAGCATGCCCGGGGATGTGTTGGGTGTGAGAGCTGCCCCTTTGCCTGGCTCTCTCTGGAGTGTGTGCACAGAAGGCAGATAATGGCGATTGATGTGCTGCTTCCTTCAGGTTTAGGTTTCCTGTCAGCTGAGCTGCAGATAAACCATAAACACGAAGAACAAACAAACAATTAGCCTCCCTCGGACCCAGCACACAGACACTCTGCTGAGGTTTATAGCCATTTTCCAGCTTTACTGCCGGGATAAATCTTTCACCACCCACTGCCCAATCAACCTCAATACAAAAAAGTTGTTTCTTCTGTCGGTTTGGGTTTTTGTTGTTGTTTTTGGTGGGTTTTTTTTGCAGTAGATATTTGATTTTTATATTCGGGAAACATTAAAACAAGGGTGCAGAGGGAGAGGAGGGGACCGACATGTAAATTATGTATTGATCCAGAGGATGTGCTGGTTTGATTCTTCCTGGTGTGGGACCAGGTGAGAGGCAGAACAACCTCTGCTTCCTCTGAGCTGTGTTTTCCACCACTGCTGGGCCTCCATGTGCAGCATCCTTTGGCCCCACACATCCCCCCTCACCCTGGTCACACACCAGTGGGTACATGAGGCCAATGGATGCTGCCTTCCACAAGCCCCACAGTCTGCTTTATCACCCAGATTTATTCTTCAATCTGAAGAAAATTAAGATAAATCTGTTTGGTTTCCATCCTGCACTTGTATTTAGCTCCCAGATAGATTTTTTTTCTGACAGGGTAGAAATTCCCTTCGTGGTATCATGGTGCATCACTGGCATAAAAGGCTGATTCAGATTTGGTGGTAAATTACCCGTAGCTTTTTTTTTTTTTCATATGACTGTGAATTTTGTCAAAACTTTGTGTGGCAGTTTCATTTTGTGTCTTTATTGTCCAGCGAGGGGGAGCTGGGAGTGCTAAATTAATTTCTGTGGTGAGACCAATAAATTCAGCTCTCCTGCGGTAAAAGATACATTAATATTGCTACATTCCCTTTTTTAATAGGCACAAAGCCACCTGGATAAATACAGGTAGCACAGAGAGCGCAGCCATGGACCTGGGCACAGAGACTGTCAGCTAAAATAAATAAGTCAGGCATTAAGAAAGCAGTATATGCAGAGAAATTTCACTTTCTTTTTACTTTGGTTTTTAGCATTTTTTTGTGTGAGGTGAGGGAAAATGGTAGGTTCCAATAATTTCATCTACCATAAAGACGTGAAAAGAAGATGAAGAATGTCCCCTGGGTTTAAAATATTTGGGGTTTTAATGTTTAATATGCCAAATATGTTGGTTTTGATAAGTACAATAAAGAAAATATTAATCTCACATGCTGTGCACTTGGACAGAGGGCTATTTTCCCTCATTACAGCTTCACTGCCACTGGACAAATCTGGGGACCATTTCTCTTGGATCTTCTTAGGGATAAGCAGGGATACTTGGGACTGTTGAACAGCAGAATTTGGTTGAAGATCACCAACCTGACTGGGAGAACAGACCTATGATACCCCTTGGCATGTCAGCTCCAGAGACAGATAAAACAGACCCCCAGCCCAGCCTGGGAATGTGACTGGACTGACTGAATGGGGAGAATGAGGAATTTGTGTTTGGTGCATGACTTGGTATTCCCATGACATTCCCTGCCCAGGGCTGGGAGAAACGGGAGACACCAACATTGGCAGCTGAAACACAATGAACCACAGGCAGAGGCTTTTCCTAGAGATGCAGACAAGACCCGGTTTGGTCTGTGTCACATTTTGGTGCTGTACAACCAGCACTGGCCAGAATTCAGAAATGATTTTGTCTGGGGGAATCATCTTTTTAATGGGTTAATTGCAAAATGTATCTTTATACTATGAGTGGAAGGCAGCAAATCTCAGGCTGCTGGCTGCTGAGGGACATGTCCCTCCAAGGTCACCCACTTCAGAGCTCTGGACTGGTAGAAGGTTCTCAGAAAATGCTAATTTTACCATTGGTTTTGAGCCCAGTTCTGGTCTGGAGGTGATCTTGTTATCGCGCATCCAGAAGTCAATCAAAGATACACTGAACAATGTTTTGGATGAACAGTTGGATGGTTCTTTAGTCCCTGAGTCTGAAAATCAAACCCAGAGGCCTCCAGAGGCTCGCTGAAGTGAAGACAGGCAGTGATGCCAAATGATGTCTGAAAGAGCTCCATGTCCACAAGAACCCTGCTCACGGCAACGCGTTCCCATTTCTTAGACGGATCTGTGTCCTGTGCTGTCTAGCCAGAGCGTGGATTTCCTGCCAAATTCTCCTCGCTGTGCTATTACCTCATCCCTCTGACACACTGTTTGTCCAATTTCACCATTTTTCCTGCCCTGTCTGGAGGGTGAACTCTCTGAGACAAGGACTTTGCATCCGTTGCAGCTCCACACTGTCCCCAGACGCTGTGGATGTGTCAGCCAGAGGTTCTGCGGTGATTCCTCTGCAGGGACACAGGGGACTCTTCTCTGGTGTCAGTCTTAGCTGGTTTGGGGTGGGTAGAGTGAGGTGGGGAGCACTGCCAGGGCTTGTCAAACGCAATAGGAGGAAATCCATAGGACAGAAGGTACAGACACGTTTCCTTGCAGCTCCTAACACGGCCCCATCACTGCCAAGAAGGAAACAAAGCAGGGAAGTGGAGAAAAAAACCCCACAGCCCCCTCTGCCTTTGTGTGGCAGAGCAAACACGGGAGGCAGTGCATGTAAATCAGCATGCAAATGAGGCTGGCAAGGCTCTAACGAGAAAAAGTTACCACCAAGCTTCCCGATGCAGCCCCAAGGCTAAGAGGAGTATTTCACTCCACACGAGCATCCGGAGCTCAGGCACAAACTGCGGAATAAAAAGGGCAATTTAAGACAAGGGTGGCTGTAAGTAGCAGATGAGAAAACACAATAAAAAGGAAGATTTCTTACTCTGCAAGTGAATCCATTTACTTCAAAGGTACTACATTTCTTTGATACAATAGCATAACGTTTTTATTGGGGACTAATTGAGCCAGTGATATAATTACGACAGTAAATTAAGGCCTGAAGTATACTTTGAATTTAGGAATAAATTCGTAAATACTTCCTTATCAGTGGCATGTAGGAAAACGACCAGACTGATTTAGCATGGAGGGATCCTTATGCATGGGCCATCTCAGGAAAACGATGAGCCCTTGTTCCACATAAAAATGAGTGATACATTAACTGCTTTGACTGCAGCCTTGTAGTCACTGCTTGCTATAATCAGTTTTACTAGTGGGTTAATAAAATTTAATTAATAGTTAATTAAGGCTTACAGTCAAGTATACCCGTTTTTGATTACTTTATCATCACAGTGTTTACATGAAGGTGCAAAGCAGAGTCCAAAACTCATCTGTCTCTGAGTGCTGCTCAAAGTAAGCAAGGGAGGAAAGCTGCATTGCCTTTGAGCCTCGGGAAGGAGACAGAGGTGGTCAGAAAAGCTCTTCTTGGGATGGCAGGCTATGTCTGTGTCTTTTGCTTGCAAGTCTGCAGCAGAATTCTTTAAAACCCCTGCATTTCTGCATTCTGACTCTTCTCGCTGGGTCCAGCCAGGCCCATCTGATCAGCTACTGCTCAGGAAAACAAAAATGCAAACATCAAAGACCCAGAAGTGCTCTCAACCAGTTCATCCTTTCCCCATCGTTATGCTGGCAGTTACTGTCCAGGTATCCTCAAATAGGATTAATAAATCCACCTCTAGCTCCAAAACTGGACCAAGCTTTCTGCAGTTCAGTGACAGTCTGGGTGTCTGATGTGTCGAAGGAAGCTTCAACCACATGTACACCCAGCAGAAACTGGATATGAGAAAGGAGAAAAGCCCTTGAATAATGTGTTTCATGCAGAAAAATGCCATCAAACTGTTTTTTATGGAAGTGTATCCCTCAGAAACTGCTGACTTCTCCTTTATTATATTTAGCAATACAAATAGCTGAGAACTGTGTTTGGGCTCGTTTCAGATAAAGTGCTGGAAAGATAGTGGTGGAGCGAAGGGACATTTATTTCTCTTACTGAGACCCGCGCTGTGCGGCCACAGCTGGTGAATCTTATCTCTAAGGCTTTTCTTGGGAATAAAGCGTTTAGCCTTTGGAGCTGGGTCTTGTTACAAGGAGCAGGAGAGAAGATTCAATTATGTGCCCTGGCACGGAGAGAGGGAATGAGCAACAACTGAGTGCTGATGCAAAGGGAAGAAAGTCATGCAGCAATCACCAATGCCCTGAGCTGCACACAGGAGACCTGATTGACCACAACAGTGTGATCCCAGAGAGAAAAGGAAAGATGAGAGCCTAGAGTGCCCTCCGTGACAGATACAGTCTTGGGAATCTGCAGGTGTGCTGTTGCACGCTATCAGGATCTCTCTAGTGTTTCTCCTTGGAAGGGTTTACAGATGGAGAAATATTGCTCTCCCCAGAGATCGCTCTAGGAAACAAAAGCAAGGGCTCAGTGAGCCTCCCTTCCTCGAGTAAAACAGCACAGCACAGGCTTTGGATTTATTATTGTGATTGCTACAGGAATTATGGATATCCTTGCTGTATCCTTGCTAACCTTGTCTCAAAACCAGTCCAGACTGGGGGATGATACTGCACGAGTGCAGCCCGTTAGGCAGCTTTACACTCTTGCAGATGGGCCTGACAATATGAAACCCTGGCCAGGTTTGGCCCAGTGTGATGCCAGCCCCTCACTGAGCTGGAACCCGCTCCGAGGACGGTGTTTGCTCCGAGCTGCCAGCGTGCCCCACGCCTGCTGAGCCTCACCTCCACGTCCAGGCAGCCACCGGCACATCCAAGAGCAGGGCAACCTGCTGGGCTTCCATCAAAGGCTCGTTTATCTCCTGTGAAAGTACATGACGTATCAAATGTTTTGCCTTGATTAATGATGCTAATTAAGCTAATGGATTTGAGCAATTTTACAATTGATATTTTTATGTAATTTTGTTTTTGCTCGGCGGTAGCCAGGACTTTCTGCCCTGTCAGCTTCCCCCCGTCATGTTCAACATTATGCACAGACATCATCTTTAAGGTCATATAAATAAACAAAGCAAGAAACCTCTCCAGATTTATCCCAACCCTCCCCCTGCCACCCGCTGCACATTCCCAGGGTATACAACAAAGCAGATTTCAAAAGCAGGGAGCAGAATCACTAAAAGCAATATCCCAGCAGAGAAAAAGATTGGATTTGGGGAGTCAAGAGGTTGGATTTGGCTTCTAGAAACCCAAATCCTCATTTGAACTCTGCTGTGAGTCCTTGGGGGCCATGAGGAAGCTACTTCCTTCTGCATCAGTAAACTGGATAAACTGGTAGGATGTTGTCTTGCAGGGGAGGAGGTTGGGAACACAAACACGGAATTCTGGACTTGATGATCTTAAGGGCCTTTTCCAACCTAAATAATTCTGTGAGTCAATTCTATAGCCCAGATGTGTCAGAGAGAGGGATGCTGACCTAAATTTGGGGCCTGGAGGTGATGCTGTGACATTGACTGAACACCTGAGGTACAGACCATGTAGATAGGTGGTGCTGCAAGGAGAAGCTGTTTGTATGGCAAACACCAGGAGCAAAGGGCAAGAACTGGGCATGCAGGTTCCTCCGTGCAGTGTTGCACACAGGGAGAAGGCTTTAAAAATCCTGTCATTTTAATGTAGTGCCTGAATCCCCACAGGTGGAATTTGTGGGTCTCTGTTTGTTTACAGGACACCATCACCCAGGGAGCCATGTAACTACTGACCATGTAATTACACTGCAAGGCAAGTTCCACACGTTGACAGGGCAAATAAAATACCAGGTTATTTTTTCCTGTCTGCAAGGGAGAGGGTTATCATGAGATCTTACAGCTGCAAATTATGTAGTAATTATGGCTTCAATAACCAGGCAACTTCTAATATCATTACCAAGTGATTGCCAGGGAGACTGTCACGTTCTGGGATACATGAATCACGGATACTGGAGAATGAAAGACCTGGCAGATCCAAGCACCAGTCCCACCAATTCATTTTCCACTTTTGTCCAGGGTATTTTTAAGCACCTCGAAGGATGGTTTCCACAACCAGCCCTGGGAGGTGCTGCTGCCCATCAGGAGGAAAAGTGCTGGCCTTCATCCCTGTAGCTGGCTGTGTTTATGCCCCACACTCCTCACTGCTAACAACGACCCTGGCTCCTGGATCAGCCTGCTGAGAATGCCTGAGTCTGATGGCTTAGAAGGAACCAAGCAAGGAGCCAAGAGCAGGAAAATCTCTTTGGAGCCTTATTCAGCACCCTGCTAAAGCAATAATCACCTATGCAGAGCTTCAGCTCAGCTGGGAGCACTGGGCACTATCTGTAAGCCTAAATCTTGGCCAAACTTGCAGAAATGTGTAATCTCTCATGCTGAGCATGCTTGCAGGAAGAGGCACACCTGGAAAATGAGAAGGCTGTGTGGGTGAGAAAAAGAAGTGAATAATGATTTGTAGGGTTTCATACACTTTAGGTTTTGTGCCTGAACTGAAAGAGAGTTTGATTACTCGTATGTTTAGTGAACCTAGAAACCAGGTCAATGGGTCAGCAAGGAAATAGCTAAGAGGCATTTGGGTGTGTGCCCTGCTCTGCATTAGGACTCAGAGGAAGGAGGCAGGAATTAAAGCTTTGGCTCTGCCAGAACTGCAGCAAAATTGCACTGTGGGATGGACTCCACATTGCTTGGAGAGCCCTGTCCCCTTCCCAAGGGAGCTGCCCATTCCCAGGGCAGCAGCTGGCGCGCCCTGGGGTTTATGGGATGTCCAGATTTCACAGATGTTGGGTGAAGGAGGTGTCTGCCTTGGCAGGCGGGCCATGGCCAGGTCTCTGCTGAAGATGATGGAGCTGTACCTGACCTACTGCCCTGGGGTATCACACGGCCTCAGACCTGTGTCCTGACTATGTGCCGCTTTTATACAAACGAAGCCACATAGTTTTCCTTAAACTCTACAGCCCTCTAAGTCAATTTTTAATTATTATTCCTTATCATGCTCAGTGTGTTTCTGCTGCACTTAGGAAACTGTCTCTTGTGGTTAATTTAACACCTGCAAATTCCCAGAGCTGTTAACCTAAATCTAGTGGATAAAATCTTTGCCATACATTTAAAAGATCACAAGGTCAGGTCTACTTGGGGCTGAACTTTTGTTACCAAGCACATAAGTGTCTATTTTGCTTCCTCTATAAGACAGACCACTGTAGGCTTTATACTTATTTATCATCATTATCAGAGACATTCTGCAGTTGACTGAAATGTTATGCAACAGAAAAAAAATCTCAGAAGTGAGTGCTTTTGGGAATATTTCTTTACCATATTCTGCCTGAGAAGGACAAATATTGATTCAGAGACTTTGGGTACATTGATTATCCTTTTAGGGAAAGCATGATAGCATTAATAAATCTTGGAATTTTACTCTTTGGGTTTCTGACTGTATTCTCAGCATGGTCACATGCTGAATAGCTGAGTAGGGTCTCTTCTATCTGTTTTGGGGCTTTCCCTTCAACAGCACAGTGTCAGCTCTGTTGAAATTAATGTAAGCCTTTTCTCTGCCATTGCATGAATCCCTCCCTTTCCCCCTAAGCACATGTACAAGAGAGAAAGGGTCACTAATCAGAGCTCATAAACCTTTTTCAAATGACAAGCTATTACTTCCCCGGCCTGTAAGAAGTAAGGCTTGGCTGCCCTTTTTCTTAAAAACTGAGGGGAAAAGAAAATCTTTGAGGGGTAAACCAAGGCCAAGCATTTCAGATGGTTTTGGATGAAAAGAGAGGAAAATTTCAGTGTCCAAGGCCACCACTCATCACAAATTTCTTGCCATCCTCCTCTTCATTCAAATTAAAGGAGTGGCAATTTGATTGTCTGAGAAGTTCTCATCTGCCCCAATAATTGACTGAGGAGGTCCAGCATTGCTTCTAACCTGAGAGGAGGAACTGTGAGCTCCCAGCATGGACCAGAGGAGTGATCTGATCCTCTCCCTGTGAAATGTCAGATCAGCATGCCCTAGACCTTAGCTGGCCAAGAGATCAGCACACTTACAAGCTCTAAGGAAGAAAACCCAGCATAATTGCTCAAAAACCTGCTCCTTCCACCTTCCCTGAGGGTATGGAAAGCAGATGATGGGTCAGAAGGGTCAGGAGGAGGCTCTGATGTCTCCTGGCAATGGCCCTAAAGGAGTGGCTGTTTTTCCTCAGCTGAGGAGCCAGCAGGACAACCATCACTGTAGCAAATTATGCCACTCTCCTTGAGCCTAAAGGAAATCTTTCAGAGGACATCTGTGACCCCGACAGATCAATGGCAGGTCAGATACCACTCAGAAACATGTATGATATTGGCACCTTCCTGGCACGGTGCTCCAAGGAAAACCACCCTTGGCCAATTCCTCCTGAAGACAAGGCAGCTAATTTGGGCTCATAAATCACCGGTTGTGGGGAATCACATTGGAGGACCGGGCTTGCAGTTCATTCTTATCAGTGTTCCTCAGGTCTTTGCTTGCTGTCAATAGTCCTCCACTTGATGTGGCAGAAGGCATTATAATAAAGCTGTAATTACAGTCCTCTCATTTTGGAGGCTCCTCAGCAGTTATAAACGTGTGTTTAAATCAAAGGAATTGCGCTGATGTGCAGCCGATGAGGATCTGCCCTTCAGTTTTAGAGGCACCACTTATAATTTGCTTCAATCATTTTCCTGCAGGGGAGCAACATGGCAAACTATCTGCACACAGATGAGAAGCAAAGAGTGTTTTCCCAATCCTGAACAGATTTAAGCATGCTGGTTTAAAGCAAGGGCAAGTTAGGAGGTACAGTCCAACACAACCAGAGCCACCTTCCCACTGGAGCACAAAGCACAGTCCCTGCTCATGTTTTCTCAATTATATGTGACACTTTACACTTGAAACCAAAGCCAATAGGAGGCATTTCACAGTACACTTGTTCTTTAATGAAGTGGGAAAAATAAACAGGCAGGGCAATATTCAAACCTGTGTCCCTCTGTCCTGCAGAAAGTTCCTTGGGTGCCGTGGTTGAATTCAGGCAAGGAGCAGCACTTGTGTCCCCAAACCCTTTTTGCTTAAAAAACTCCCTGATTTGCAGCCTGTCAGTGCCGGGGCTGGGCGTTCAGCTGGGGTGACTCCGTGTGATGCCACCACGCCTGTGACAACTGAGGAGATGCTCACAGCTGGCAGCTCAGTCCCCCCAAACACGGCTGCCCTTCCCCAGCACTTGCTCTGTCCCCTCCCCAGCGAGGAAGGAAACCTGAGAGCTCTTTCTGGTGAGAGCAGCGAGCTTGACAGGCTCATAAATATCCCACCGCGTACCCTTTCCTTTCTGTCCTTTGAAAGAAAAGACTGACACTAAGGAAGCATTTGATCACGTTGGATTTGTGCCATTTTGCAGCTTACTTGAATGAGCTGAAGGCGAGAGCTGGGAGCAGCAGAGGCTGGGGAATTTCATGGGTGCAGCAGGTTGTTGTGCAGAGAAAGGGCAGCCAGGACTGAGGTGTCAGTGGCTCCATCGCTCAGGCCAGCTGGAAACAGCCCCAGAGCCTGCTCAGGAGCTGAAGAGGAGGGAGCAGAGCAGGGCTGGGTGCTGAAGGTGCCTCGGTTTGGAGATCCCAGTGCTGGTGCATGTGGCTCCTGGGTCACCCTTTCTGGTGACTTGAAGTGAGGGGAGACAAAGAGACCTGTAAGAGGGATAAATAGTGTTTTAAGGCACCTCAGTGTATTTGCAGCATGAAGAGCATCTCTCTCCACTAGCTACACCTGTGTGTCACTATCATGCATGGGATGCAAAGCAACCTGCAGTGGGATTTACCCCAAAGGCACTGGGCATTCAGTGTCTCTGCACCATATAAACATTTCCAGCCCCATTTCCCCACACCATACATCTACACATGAGGGGGATCAATGCTCTGCATTTGCAAACTGGCAAAAGTTGGTGTTAGTTTTATTTTAAACAGCCAAGGCAGTTCTAACAATGTAACTAAATTCTATATCTAATTCCTCATTTTCAGGGTTTGTGGCTGTAAATTTGAGCTCTCGACACAATCTCTGGTTGGGACAGATTGGCCTTTTGAAAGCCATTCCTGCTCTCACTTTGGAGCTCTGCTTTGCCCTAAGATATGGGCTCTTAGTTTGCAAATGCAGTGTAAATTTATAGTGCTATGTAGAAGAGAATAAATGAGTCTTTATACCGGGTCCTTGGATTTTTTACAGCTCCTATGAATAAAATACAAAGCGACTTGAAAGGCTTTATTAAATAAGAAGGTGGGTGTCTTAAGAGCGATCAGTTATAGGCATTGTGTCGGTGTTGCGAATTGTTGGTTTTAAAGCCTTTGGGGCAATCTATAGTTGATCCAAATGATAAAACCTCTGCAGGCTTCAGGGAGCTCTGACAGCCTGCACCAGCTGGGGATCTGTCCTGCATTTCCAATGAGGATTAACACGGCGCTGCATTTTCGGCTGTGTTTCGGTGACGGGATGTCCTCTAACAACCCAGAAGAGAGGGGAAATCAATTGTGGTGTGACTAAACAATTGCTTGGGATGTGACTGCAGCATCATGACCCTGCTGGGTCTGCCAGGCCTGCCCCTCGAGTGGGACTGGAAAAGGGTTTGTGTGGAATAGCCCTGGAATGTGCCAGAAACAAGCCACTGCCTCTCCAGGATCTTGGGATGGAAGAAAGCAGCTTTTTATTCTTTCAGAGGGTCTAGACTCCATCTTATTTTCTTCCCAGATGAGATCAGCTTCACCTATGAAGTTGGTTCCATGGAACAAAACCTCATCCTGGCACTAACCCTGAGGCAGCCAGTTTGCCTGTTGCCTACCCCCTGGCACTGCTTCCAGTGTGCTCTTTTCTCCTTTGACTTCTTTTTCTGTGCCAGGAGAAACCCTTTTTTCCCTTTTCTTTCTCAACTGGTATCACCAGTTGGAAGAAAAATGGTTACCCCAGCACCAGTCTGGAGCAGGATCTGGAGCTGAGGGTCCCCATGACCCTGCCAGTGCAGCACAGTGCCAAACACAGCCCAGCAGCTCAGGCCAGTGTGAGATGGATATCCTTCCTGGCACATCCTGGGGTGGGATGGGATGGGATGGGATGGGATGGGATGGGATGGGATGGGATGGGATGGGATGGGATGGGATGGGATGGGATGGGATGAGGGCTCCTCGCTGCCCTCCAGCTCGCTGTGTGCTGCAGGAATGCATGTCAATGAGAGTCTCTCCTGGCTCCTGCAGCTCAGAGCACAGAGCAGCTTTTAATTACCCACGAAGGAGAGAGATCCACAGCTATCCCATACTAATGATGACCGACTGTCATCCTCCACACCACCTTCCTCTCTGAACCTAAGGGTATCCACGGAGAGGAGTAAGTGGGAGGCAGGAATGTATGCCTGGCATATGCTGCATGGGTGTATAAACACATATGTCTGTGTATAAATGTATCATATAAATGTTTTGTCTGACAGGGCAAAGATGCAGTCAAATGACATGAAGAGCTAGCAACAGTAAATAATTTTGTCATTTTTACCACCCAAAAAAATATTTTTGTCAGTAGATGTGGAAACACCATACAAACACTTCACTTATGCTCCCCCTCTTTTTTTTTTTTTTTTTTAATAAGGAAACTAAAGAGTTGAAGGATAAAGTAGCTTTGCAAGCATGGTGCCATGGTCGACAGATTCACATCATACCTGCAGAATCATTCTTTTTTCTTGTTAGGGAAATCCCAAACTAAGCTCTTGCTTACTGCGTTTACCTTCTTGTCCAGTATACTTGGAGTTTTTCTTTGTGTTTTTTGCATTATCACTTGCTAAATATATCACAACCCATCATTTACTTTGCTCTGCAGCTCCGAGACCTCCACATGCCTTTCCCTCCTCACAAAATGAATTGCTGGCTCAAATATTTAAATATTAAAAAAACCAAAAAACACCCACCATACAGTATACAAGCAATTTGTTATCACAGTGTGCAAACAAGGTAGAGAGGGGAATATGCTAAAGTAAATTTTATGTATGGCTACTGTGTAAATTTGCCTATTTCCCAAGAGTGGTATTGTCACTATTAATCGTAATAGCGTTTCTAATATGGCATATTTCCAATGTTTTGCCCTTAATTAGGATTCTGATCATACAACCCCGTTTCATTCCTGCAGTGCTTCCCCTTGGCTTTCTGAAACCTGCCCAGCTCTGGTGTGAAGGGTCAGGATTGGTGGCACAGGGGAGGAGCAGGCAGGGGCTCCTCAGCTCGCTGAGCCCACCCGAGCCCCCAAGCACCCTGTGCCCACCCCACCATCCAAGGACAGTCAATGTGTCTCTTGCATCCCTTCTGCGTGTGGAGCCCTGAGGCAGCTCCACGTTTGCAGAAAAGGGCCCCAGCCCCCGTGTCTGACACCAGAATGGGAAGTTTCTGTGAGCTGAAGGCTGTCATGCGTCCCTCTCTGTTTGCTAAAATGTTGTGTACAGGGTTAGGGGAGAACGAGATTGTTTGGAGAGCAGCACCAGAGCGATGTGGGAAGGGAAAGGGAATAAGATCATTTCCAAGTGGGCTGGGCTGTGTGGAGTGTCCTTGAGTGCGACTGCGAAGGGTTTCTGGCAGCGCTGACAGAGTGCAGCCGCTCCCGGGGGCCTGGGGACTGCTGCTCCAGGTGAGCCCGGCTGGCCAGGGCAGGTCAGGGACTCGAGGTGAGCGTTTGCATGAGCCTCCTGCCTAAACAACGAGCAAACTACTGCCTTCAACTGCTTTAAAGTGCAATTCCCCTGTTTATAAACACATGGCTTGATACAGGATGTGCCTTCCTCTGCCCGAACCCTGTGGTTCTGTGAGACCCTGGCACACGCACGCACTTCAGGCTTTGCTGTTTCGAACACACATTTAAAAGAAGCAGCATCCCTGCACACAGGTCATACAGAGCACATGTGCCTGCCTGCTGCCAGAGTCAGGTGCAGGATACTGATGCTGCACCACCGGAGGTTGTTTTATTCCAGGAGAAATGCAACCAGATCAATAAGCCCCAGTTGAAAGGAGAGGCAAGAAAAGACAGCGAGGGGTGGTGTGCTGATAGCACTGAAACAGTTAAAAAAACTAATCTGGTTTTGTTTAAAGCTAAAGTAAGTGCTGTAGGAAACCTTCACATATTCTCTTGGTGGGAGGGTGATATTTTATAACAAGCTTGGTGAGCTACTGCTCTGTGGTCTAAAGCAAAACCTTTAACCTCCTCCACGTCTGCCTTCTCAGCATAAAGGGAGAACACCAACTCACCCTGCCTTGGTAAAAAGCTTCAAATGCCATGGAAGAGGCGTATAAAAGAGCTTCTTGTATCCCCGTGAGATGAGAAGGGCAGGGCAAAAATCTTCACACACTGCGGATCAGGAGAGCTGCTCAGACTTCAGTGGAGCATCACCAGTTTGTCTCTTCTCCCATTTTATGTCCACCTTGGAAAGGGCAGAAAATGGGTCATTCTCAGCTGGGCTTGACCCAGTTCAGCCAGGACTGGTGCTATTCCAGCAGTTCCAGTATGAAACCCTCCAGGGTTATAAACTGTTCTTAGGACAGAGCTGGAGCAGATTATCCTCTTTTTTTTTTTTACTCCTGAGAAGTGTGTGTGAATGGAACAATTTACAAGGCACCAATAATTACCTACAGTCCTTTCAAACACCCAGAAACCATTCATGATCCAGTAAATAAAAAGAGACAGTGTCACTGTGACCCTTCCTAGCCTCTCTTGGTCTGAGTTCCCCATTATGCAGTAAATAAATAACTATCTGTTATATGGCTATTTTTTTAATAAAAACACTTCAAACTGCTTTGCTTTCCCTTAATTAAAAACACATCAAGCCATGGATAAAGCATTGTGGAATGACTTGTTGTGGCATTGCCTTTTACAGCTGGGAAGCAAATTTCTAATAAAATGGTTTTTGAAAGGAATATTGCCTTCATTCAAATCTCCTATAAAAACTACCCATCCATTAATTCCAATTAATGACACTACAGCATTTCCACTAACACTGGTAGTAATTCTTGGCTAATGGATGATTTTCAAGAAAATCAGAATCAATGTTAGTTTGGACAGGACCCTTGCAGAATTAATTTACTGCCCCGATGTTAGTTAAACCAGCACATAAATCACAGTGGTTTGAACTGGTTTCTCAGTGCCATTGAACACAGCCCAGGCCATGACTTTCCTGTGGGCTTTACAGGGAGAATGTATAAAATATAAAAATACATATAAAATAAATATATAAAAATATATATATAATATGTAATTCTTGTTCAATCACTGAAAGGGAAGAGGAGAACCAATTACACACTGAACTGGTCAGGAAATACTGAGTAAAAATGAAGTTTCCGTCTAATAACTTCTAATGAAAACTGAGGAACAGAGCACACGAGACACTGATGGGGACTGCACAGGAATAGAAGGTTTTGACAGGCAAGCAAGGAACATTTCACACTGCCCCTAATAAGAGGCTTCACACAGTGATGGGAAGGGTTAAGTCATTTCTTCCTCCTCCTAAAGGACTTTAATTAACAGCTGATCATGTTGCTTAATCTATGCATCTCTGCCTACCTGCTGCTGTTCTTTTGTCCTTTTGGAGAAAGGGTGGTAAAACTTAGATTGTTGACCTTGAAAAGCAATCATTCTGCAATCACCTCATTGGCAGAGCTAACAGCATCTCTGGAAGCTCCACATAAACACCAAAAAGGGTGGACAGCAGTAAAATCGGGATGGGCTTGGACCAAGTAATCCCCTTTCCCTCTTCCGTATAACATCAGTTTTACACCCTTAGCAGCGACCTTGCTGCAAATGGAAACCTTTGTGTGTAAGAGCAGAATAAAGTGCAATTAATGTAAAACCAGCTGTTTATGTGGGCAGTTCTGGGTTAATTTAAGTCTGCTCACCAAAACGTGCCTGTCACAAGAGCACCACCAAGGCATCCCCTGTGCTGAAACCCACTGGTAGCGTGTCAGCGCCGCCCATACCCTTGAAACGCCCCAAAGATGTTGAGCACATCCCATGACTGCTCATCTGTGGATAAAAAAATTCCCACAGTACACCTGGAAGAAGCCCAAAGAGGTGCCTGATGGGATGACAGCACGTCCCGGATGGTGACAGGACAAATTTCCTAAGCTCATTGACCGTCGCTGGCTGCTTCCAGGCCAGCGGATGCTGAAAATGGTCTTATCGGCAAGAGGCTCAGGGCGATCTGGGATCGAAGGCTTAAGAATAGAAAGGGAGGTTATTTATGCTTTATTTCATGTATCAATACTGTGAGAAAAATGCAGACAGCAGCAACATGAGAGATTTCTGAAAAAGAAAAGACACAAAGGCAAGCTGGGGGATCACTAATGTAATTCTTTTCTTTTTTTCTTTTCTCCCCCAAAGCATTCATTTTCTAATGATTCAGCCGGGCAATTCAAGTCAACTCCCCTTTTGTATGGTGGATTTAGGTGGAAAACCCAAAGGGTGTTTATTTTGCAGTGTATTTCAGAGAAATGACACTAACAGCCAGAGGTACAAGGATGGCATTAGCCGCTCTCGCAGCAGCGCGTTCGAGGGCTCGGCTGGGGCCCACTATCACCATCCCTCCCGCCGCCACCAGACAAGAAGGCAACTTAATAGAAACAGTTTCCAAATCACAGAGCCCTGTAACCTGTCATTTTCTGGATGGCTTTATTATAGCTTTCCATATCTGAAAAAACCCCAGGTTGATCCTTCGCCAGGTTAAAGGGATTGCGGGGTTTCCCGGCTGATGGCAACGCCGTGCTGTGCGAGCGCTGGCAGCTGAGGAAATATTATTTCAGCTGATAATAAGGAGCATTAATGAAAAGAGCTACATCTGCTCCGTTGTAGCAGCGTGTCTGAATGCAAACAGGCTGTTGGAAAACTTCACGTTTGCCCCAGGATGGCTCAGGCTCAGATTTTGGGGGCTGTGGGGTGCAGACCATCACCCGTCCTCCATGCTGGGGTTTCCCAGGGAATCTATTCTCACACCACATCTGGATGCTGCATTTCGAAGACTTAATTCCAGCTCTGTCTCAGTGGAAAATGTACTTAACACCGAGCCATTCAATATGACTTAAGCACTTGCTTAAAACTAAGCAAATGCTCAAGCATTCACCTGGTTAAGGATTCTTCCCTGAACAAGGAGTGAGACATGGTGTTTTTTAAACTGATTGATATATTTGGAGTAAGTCAGTATTAATGATCATGTAAATTAAAATCTGGAAGGCAGCCAACTTTTTAAAAGCTTCGTCTGACACTGCAACTCCTTGCAAATCGACTTTGTGTTCTAAGATACTGACATGGAAATGCACTTTCACTCACAAATATTTCTGGGCACAGGACGCTTTTTAAAAAAGCTCCAGTAATTACTCTGATGAGGTGATCATGAGGGTTGAGTGACATGAAAACCAATTTGGGATTTATTCAAAATAACCCAAATATGCCCATCATTAATGAATCCTGTTAAAAATATTATTGATACCATGCATGGATGTTCTTTAGCCTTGTTTGCTTACTCCTTCTCACTGTGGCGTGAACTGGGGTACATGGAGAGGTGAGGATCTGCTCTGAATGTGTTGAAAGGAGGTAGAACCAGGGAAAACAAAATGATGTGAAGGAAGAGCTATAATTCTGTGTCACGTGTTAATCTCAGTGAAAAATAATGCCGTCAGGTTTTACCCTCACTGATTCCCATTTGGTACTCGTCCAGGGGAGTTCAGCGTGCCAGGAACCTGCACGTTGCATTAGTCAGGGCTTGTTGATCAACCCCACTGAAGGACACAGAGCTGCCCTTATGTCTCACAGCATACTCAGATTAATTCACCTTAATAACATCCTAAGAGCAAAATGGGACTCTGCCTCCTTCGTCCTGCCAGTGCAGCAGGGAAAAGAACACTGCTACAGGTTACACAGCTCAGAAATTCAGTTTGTTGGTGACTGGGTGTGTTTCAGGCTCCACCTTTCCCGCAATCAATGTGATGTTTTCTGTGCTTTCCTTTCCTAAAGGGAAGAAGTGACTCATGTGGGCACAGGGACAGACAGACAGGCAGCTGGCACGGACTGCCTCAAATCAGAAGGTGGGATGGCACCTTCTAGAACTTAAAGGAACTCCATGAGAGCTGGAGAGGGACTTTTTACAAGTGCATGGAGAGACAGGACAAGGGGGAATGGCTTCAAAATGACAGAGGGCAGGATTAGATTAAACATGAGGAAGGAATTCTTGGCTGTGAGGGTGGGGAGGCCCTGGCACAGGTTGCCCAGAGGAGCTGTGGCTGCCCCATCCCTGGAAGTGTCCAAGACCAGGTTGGACGGGGCTTGGAGCAACCTGGGATGGTGGAAGGTGTCCCTGCCCCTGTCAGGGGGTGGAAGGAGATGACCATTAAGGTCCCTTCCAACCCAAACCTTTGTCTGATGGTGATCTGCTTGGGGCAGGAGGGTTTGGGGTGTGTCAGGAGGGCAGGCACAGAGGGCTGGCAGAGTGATGCACAGGAAAGCCACCGTGACACGGCCAGGCCTTTGTGCTGGGCACAACAGTGGTCACTCCAGAGAGACAAAGATATCAGGATTTGGAGCAATCCACTCCTTTCCTGCATCACTGCTGCTAACTCCACCAAAAGCCTGGATGCCCCATGAGTGCCAGCGCCACCAGCTCTTTCCCCTGCTCTGAGCAGCAGCACATCCACCTGCCAGGGAATTGCACCCAAGGGCACCCCAGAGCCCCAAACACACCCCACAGTGTGGGTACTTTCTACATCATCTCTGTCCTTCAGTGATGTCCCCTTGGCTCCATCTAAAGCTTTTCCAAGAGAGAGATCCCTGGGCTACTGTGTAAATTAATCCTGTAAACGCTCCTCATTTTTGCCCAGGCTATCAGAGTAAAATGTCTCTACAGTGCAGTACATTTATTAAAGTCCTAATGGAATTAGAGTCCTCCCACCAAAAAGCCAGATGGTTGGTGTTTTTATGTTATTAGTTAATGCAATTTAGTATTAAAGTTTTGAGTTAAAAACAGTGTGTGTTGTTTTCTTTATGACATCTGCTTATACTCTGCCAGCAAGATGAAGTTATGTTTAAATAGGGCCTTTCCTTTATTAATGAAGTCAATTAAAAGAATGACCCAAAGGAAGGGGATATTCAGTTTTGGAAGCAATCACCTTTTATTACTGCGGGCAGTGCTGGCTCTGGGAGCTGCAATGCTGAGCATGCACTGGAAAAGGCCCTCAATGTCCATCGTGTTTAACAGCCACCAAGAACCAGGCAGGGGGAATAAAACCTGCAGAGTGTCGCAAGGGACTTCATATTTTTGAGGCCATAAAACATCTCCCTCAGAGTGATTGGCAGCTGCCAGCGGCGTGAGTGGGTTTGAGGAGGGATGTCCTTGGGCGAAGAGCACTCTGATGGCCACAGGTTTGCTCAGTCCTCATCTTTCATTTCCAAACCCATCACACACGGTGCAAAGGCAACTCCAAGACTATTTCTCAGACGGGCAAAAGCCTCGATTGCACACAATGCCACTTCCCACGTTTTATTCCCTCTCTTCCTTCTTCATTTTATAGATGTGTTTTATGATATAGCAGCAAGGACAGGTCCCTCTCATTGATTGTGGCACAGTGTGGGGGATGGAGAGGTGTTTCTGACCATGCCAGGCTGCCCTGATGGTGGTGTAGGGATGCTCTAAGGGGGAAGCAGGATCCTGTGCGGGAGGACCCAGGCACAGCCTCCATCCCCAGGCTCAGGCTGCACCGGGACAAACCCAGGCTTCCCTGGCCATCAGGGGTGATGGCCCTCCCCTCAGGCTGGTGTTACCTAATTCCCCCTGCTGGAGCTGCAGCCTTATGTAAAACTGTGGAAATTTACTGATTGTTCCCTCTATATCAACCCCACAGCCTTTCCCTTTTCATAGCGCTGTCATTGCTGACCTTTCACATTTAGGATTAGGCAGAAGGAAAGACAAAATCTTCATTGAATTTAAATAAATTTTAATTTTCTTTCCACTCTCTTTTCTTTCTTTCTTTCTTTCTTTTTTTTTTTTTTTTTAGAAATACACACATCCCCAAAAGCCACCCAAGCAGCAGCAATGCCATCAAGCAAATGCTCTCAGCAGTCATCATAGTTGTTCTGGAATGTGAAATTGTGAAATACTCACAGCTATACACTGGTAATATTACCATAGCATTTATGGACAGACACTGGCAAGTGAGCCAGGCCAGATTTTGGCTGAGTTAGTCTCTAATCTCACTGAAGCCAATGAGGAAAAGTCAAATTAAACCAGTGAGCACCTCAGCTGTAACTCAGTTGCTGTTTCCCACATATTAACATTGGTACTAAGACAGTAACTACCTATTAATTGGAAAACTAAGAAAAAATTTCAGATCCATCTCAGGCAAAAGGAATCATCAGAATAAAATGAAGTTTTTTTCAGTTGCCTTAACATCAACATTCTCTTGGCACACACAGAGTGGATTTCATGGCTGCTGTTCTTAGAACAGAAAGAAAGGTGTGTTAATAATGGGGACCTATCTGTAAAGTTGTTAACCTGCAAAGCACAGCTTGATACACAATGAGTACATCTATTCTATTCTATTCTATTCTATTCTATTCTATTCTATTCTATTCTATTCTATTCTATTCTATTCTATTCTATTCTATTCTATTCTATTCTATTCTATTCTATTCTATTCCCCACTCTTGTCCCCACAAGTCAGTGCTCCTTGCCATGTGTGCACTAAGTGCTGCAGCTCACATCTGTCATGCATGGCAGGTTTCCTCTCCTGCCTCCTCTCCCCAGGCCTGGGGCTGGGTTTGTGGCTCAGTGCTTTGCATTGCTAATTATCTGCTCGTTAGATTTGATGCCTGTACAGGAGAGGAGTCCTCTGTGACTGGGGGCTGTGGGGTGTTGGACACTGGGGTGGTCTTGCAGAGGGTCCCTCTCACAGCTCTCTGAGGAGAGCATGAGAAAGCTCACACCAAGCACAGGAGTCTGGCTCTGGCCCTTATGGGCTGCTCAGCCCTTGTCAAAGCAAGGGGTGACTGGTGGTTTTAGGGCTAAGAAAGGTGGGAATGGTTATGGCTACCGAGGCTCTGCATCTGGGAATCTCAAGCAGCCTGATGCAATTAAGATGAGATTCACCAGTGCAGAAAAAAAGGAGAGCTTCACTTATCGTTTGCATGCCAGAAAAGCCTCAGCTTGGTTTTTCTTGCCTGTTTCCATATTCTGCAGTAGCTCACCTTGGAGAGGGCCTTGGGGAAGTGGTGGGGTGGCCCTGGGGCAGGGGGTACAGGGACTGGAGCGATGCTCAGGTGTACAGGACAGTGTTCCCCCCATGCAGCCCCCACTCCACCCAATACTCATCTCCATGAATCCCCTGACTCCTCATTCCAGGAGCAAAGGCTCTCCATGAACCCTGAGTTAGCTGGGAGTCAGGCTGGGGAGTCTTGGCCCTCTTAGGCTCCTGCACCCTCCAGGGGCTGCATCTTGGCATGAGAGGGTCCGAAGAAGCTGCTTGAGCTCCCTGAAATGCCCAAACCAAGGTATGGGCCCCAGTATTTGCTCCTTGGTGCCCCTGCAGCTGCGAATCTCATCTGCACCAGCCAGGCTGCCTTCCTTGTGATGGGGAGCAGGGAGCTGGTCGATAAAATGGAGCCTGGCCAGACGTTCAGCTGGAGATGAAACTCCCTTCTCCTCTCTGCTCATTGGAAAGCACTCTTTTTTTTCCTTTGCTTGAACACTTCCTGTAAACCAGAAGATATATGGCTGTTTCAAAGGGTTTTAGTACTTTTACCAGTAACTCCACGGCTCTGCTCTGAAGAAGCGAGGCACTGCGGGTGAACGAGTGCTTGGCAATTTAGAAGATTTAATAGAAGTCGATTTTACACTTACACACATTAACATTCACGCGGGCTTGATAAGGAAAAAAAGCACTGTCCAGTATTCTTGCAGCTACATGATGCTGTTTGGCAAAGTCTTTAGTTATAATTAGTCAGATTAAACCCCATCCATAGATAGCTTCAACTCCATCCAGAAAAGCTACCTCACTTTCTATTTTTACAAGCCCTGCTGACAATAAGTACTCTCACATCTGACAGGATATATTGTCTTTGCCCATTGCCTCTTATAACCTGACAGTGAAAAATGTACACTTCAGCATCCAGGGAGTCGTTTGTTACCTCTCCACTTCCTTCTAATTAATGAAAACATAAGGGAAGAAACAATAACTGGGTCTACTGTTCAGGCAGAAAATGATTATTGCTCGGATGAAATAAAAAAAATATATTTTTGGCACCTGATTTTCTCAGCAATGACATAATCAGCAGGGATTTTTACTGACTATGCAATAAAGCTGCATATAACTATAAATGCAAAATGCTTAAAGGGTTTCCCCCCCTCCTTCCTTTGCATGGAGTTACACCTACCATAAAGGCTATCTTAGAGATGATAAAAATGAGGTGCTTTATAGACAAATGGTCTTGCTACAGAAAAGTGAGAGATTGGACCCAAAAAACAGTCTAGCCTGGCTTCACTCACGGAGATGTGTGGTTTGGCATGCAGCACTTCGGTTGCTGTATTTGGGCCAGGGAGCATATTTTTTGTACTGGTACATGGGAAAATGATTGATACAGATGAAACCTGGAATTCAGCAGAGCACTGCCCAGGCTTTTACTCCAACATGAGTCAGTGGAGGGGCTGGGGGCCATGGGAGCTGGGGAATGCACACTTGCTGACACAAAATGAGTTTTCCCAGTGGCTCTGGGGTTTCTGCTGTGAAAGGTGGGGGATTTCCCAGCCTTTTTTTGGATTTTGTTGCTTTTCATGAGCACTAAACCTGGCCAGGGCGTTTCTGCTTGAGACCCACCAGTAAAACGTCTCTGGGGTGTCCGAACCTGCTTCAGAAATCTGATTTTTCCATTCATCATCCATTCCTTGAGACTTTTCACAGAAATGTCCTGAATATAATGACTGTCCTGACCTCCATAAATACAGGGCAGTATTTTCTCAGTTGATCAAAATTGCTGAAATGCTGCTATTCCATTTCCCAAAAAGCAAGTTGCAGAGAGCTATTGGGATGAGAACAGATGTCTTCATTACCCACCAGAAGTAAATGGAAAACCAGTGCAACCAAGGGAAAAGAAAGAGAACAGCAGTGATATGTTGATACTCTGGTTGTTGCTGAGTGGTGCTTTATTGCCTGCTCTTGAAGGAGACTATGAACAGTGCAAGATGCTTTAGGACACCCAGGTGTTAAACCCAGGCCTCAAGTAACCTTGTGACTGTGTTTCATCTTCACTGTAAATCCAATCTTTGGCTTGTACCGAAGTTTAAACAACATATCAGACTGGAAAAGGGTGATTATTGGCTGGGGGCAGCGGCCTGCAAGGATGGATGCACGGCTACCTATGAGTAACTCACCCAAAAGAGGCTGAACGTCTTTTATCCTGTTAGGAAAAGGGTGGATACTCAAGTCAGTAATTGTGATGCACAGCCAGAAATAATTAGAGACTGCAAGACTGGCAATCATAAATTACTTTTCTTTTAATAACATAACGAAGGCAGAGTTGCAGAGGTAATAGAAAAGTGCAGCTCAAGCAGAGAAGTTCAAATGAAAAAATCAAGGCCAAAGCCATTTCTTTAATTCCTTTCCCTCACAAAGGACAATAAAATATTCACGGTTTCCAATTAACTAACTTTAACTATAGGTGATTTTTTTCCTCAGCTAACTCGTCTAAGGGAGAGGAGGAAATAAAATCTTAAAGGGGAGCTCCACTGCTTATCTAAATCTGTTGAATGTGGCACTGGAAGGATTTCCTCCACATCTGCAGGGGGATGCTCTGACCAGGTGATGGTGGTTGTAGGCAGCAGTGGCTCTGGTCTAGCAAGCTGATATAGGCTTGAAATTCCAGGAGAAATTCTGGATACTGGCCAGGGATGTTAATGGGAGCACTAAAAGCATCATTCTCCCGTGGGATTTCCTTGGGACACATCAAAGTGATGGTTCTGGTGTGGCTGGAGACACTCTGCCAGCCTCCTGCCCAGTTTGCTCCCAGAGCTAGAGCAGGAGACGTTAATAGGCTGAACACAGGTGGCTGAGCTGGCATGGGACAAATGATCCTACAGTGAGGCTCAGACTGATCCAGTGCCCGTCTTTAGAAGCTGGATTTGGAGAGAAGAACCCTGAGAGCAGCAGCCTGGAGACTGGTGCTGTTTTAGTTCAGTATGCAAAGAGCAGCAGAGTTTGGAGTGCTGAAAGCAAGATCATTGGAATCTGCTGGGTTGATGTTATCCATTGCAGTGATTTTCTTTAATTACAGCAGTAGCTGAACATCCTTTTGTCTGTACAGTATGACAGACTTATTAAAATATAATGTAAAGCTTGAAATGTAACAAAAGGAGGTGAAATGATTCCTAAATCACTGTGATTCCTTCAGAAAAGAGGAAAGGCTTTGCTTCCATGCCCAGACCTATCTTGCAGAGATAATATCAGCATTTGAATTACAGTAGTATCTTAAAGTCCTGAACTCGAGGTTCAGTTATCTTGGGTGGCATCAAGAAAAAAAAAATTATACAACCTTTCACATGGATATAATTAAATACAGTTTAATATACTATCCAATATGAATGTAAACATGTCTGAGCCAAAAATGGGCTCAATTTGAATTTTACAAATAATGTAGGCTGGAGGTTCCTGTGTGACTTTTAAGTAGGAGTCTGCAATTTGTTCTACTTTAATTTGACCCATCCATCTTGATGGGTAGTCTCATTAATGCAGCAGAGTTTTACATCAGAAACATCCCCTTTGAATGATATGAAGCCTAATGCATTCCTCCCACACTGGAATAAACATAATATGTGGTAAATATTACATCTGGTGATCCTTAACATAACTGATCGATCATCAATTTTCAGAAAGGGAAGCCATCATTGGGTAGAAAACAGATCAGCTATTGAGCCAGGCAATTATCTCCCTCCTGAATGAGATGCTTCCTGCCAAACCAGAAAGAAATAGCTATTTGGCAGACCAGTAAATGTAACTAATACCTCCAGGACATGTTGGACAAAATTCTGTGTTAATAGTGCTCCAAGGAGTGGACAAGACTCCAGGACCGAGGTACATGTCACATTGCTGGCTTGGGAATCACTTCATGGTGGTGCAAGGCCCTGCTCTGAGCAAAGAGCTGTCACCACCATGAGTGGTTCCTGTCGACTTCCAGACTCCTGCGAGGACCAGCAATGTCCTCCAGCCCTCCCTGCCTCCATCTGGGCATCTTCCTGCATGGGGAACACAATGTCAGGACACACTGCTCAGAGTGGCACTGAGAAGAGGGATGGGTGGCAGGAGCAGGCAGGAGTGGGTTTTCCATCAGGAGCTCATTCCCACTTGGCCACCTCCAGCACCAGCACCACCCCATTCCGGGTGGAACTCGGAAAGGGAATTCACCTGCCTGGGTCTCTTTTGCAGAAAAAATGAACCCAATCTGCCTGAGCTGAACCCTGAGCTGCCCGTGACTGTCTCCAGGTGCTGTTCTCACCAATAAGAGGAGAATGGATCCTCCCAAGTGGGTGACTGGTTGGCTCTCTCTGCAGGAATTTCAAATGTGTGGCTGCATTCTGCTGCCCCTCGAGAGGTGGCTGCTGGGCTTGGCAACCTGCTGCTGCCTCCAGGTCCTGCTGGAGACCTCAGCCTCCAGCTAAAGGCAACATGAACAGAGTCCTTCACCAAAATCAGATTTTCAGCTGTCGCAATCCAGTTTGCTCTTTTAAAAGATGTATGTCTGTTTACATCAAACCCTTTGCTGGCTACTGAAATATATCAAAGGGACACTGCCAAGGGTTTTAGGGCCACGGGTTTGACCTTCCTCAAAATAGCTCTTATTAAATGGGGTAGTTCTTTAAAAGCCAGATGGTTTTGTTGGGAGGTTTTCTGAGTAAATTTGCTTTCGTAAATTTGATGCCTGCAATTAAAGAAAAACGGGGAAAACAACAACAACAAAAAAGTTCTGATTTAAACAGAGAGGTAAATGCTGGGGGTTTTTGTTAGGGTGGACAGCAATCCAGGCACTTCTCCTTTAGCCTGGCTAGCTGGAGCAGCCTGTTGCAGGAGCTGCACTGTCATCGCTGCTGAGCCTGACACACACACAGAGAGATTCTGGCATGAAGCTCTCTCTTCCATTAACATATTTTTTCTATGAATGGCACTGTTTGTCCTGCAGAGTGGAAAATCCCTCTGCCTGAAAAAATGGTCTCGAGGGACCACCTCTAAAAGGGAAGGAAGAAATTTATTCATCCAGGCTCACACGGTCTTGGTCCCTCTGCTGAGAATGACAACCAGCGTGACTCTGTGTGTCAGCAGAGGTCCTGGCGCAGGAGCTGGGCTGAGAAATATGGGGTAATTTGAAGTTGACATTAAAACCTGTCACCATCTAAAACAGCAGGGAGAAAAAAACCACAAACAATATTTGCTAAAAGGCAGGAGATAAAATCACTAGATGAAATTGCTGCTTCAGAATGACCTTCTAAAAATACCTGCGGTGATCCGTCTGGGTGGCTGGAGAGCTGCGAACCCGAGAGGTGGCGGTGACTCCGCTGAAGCCGGGTCCTCCCTGGAGGAAGGCAATTTGCACATTACAAAAACAGCGTCCCCAAATAAATTACGGCCATAATGAGCCACAAAGACGCCAGACAAAAGGAGCCTTTTCCTTGTAAACAAAGCAGCAAGAGAGAAAGCTCGAGCTCCAGCCTCAGCCAAGAGTCGGGTCCTTATCTCTCATTAGCACAAAGGTTAACGAAGAAAATATTAGACTGGGGTTGCAGTTTGGGCAGACCCAGGTAGTTTCTCTTGGTGCAGCTGCCACAGTGTGTCCCAGGCATCTTCCCTACAAAACAGGCAATGATTCAGCTGCTGCTCCACTTTTCCTGCATCCAGTGACACCTACTTGAGTTTGCCGGGGAGCTCTGTGCAGCAGGAACTTGTTTGCACTTCCCACTGCCTCCCAACAAGGGTGACATTCCTGATGGACTCATGGCAGGGCTGCATTTCCTATTCCTCGACTAAATCCCTTCTGATTTCACAGCCTTTCTGCCTTAGGAACACAAATATGCAGCTGAGTACAGATCACCCCACGGGCCCACGTGCACTCTTAATTTCCAATGCATTAGCAGCACACTCCAAAAACTCCACTCCAAGACACAGACAATAAAAATGAATTAACTGAAGAGTCATTAGGATATAATCTGGTAGCGTTAAGGTGAGTCACAATATAATTACCGTTCTTTCTAATGGAGTCACCGTGCCATTACTGCAGAACAACACACCTCACCCCTGCCACGGAACGGGCACACACCTCGCTGCACACTCACTGTGGGGCACGCTCAATTCCAGGACAAAAACCAAGGAGAGATCCAGGGCTTGCTTGGAAAGTTGTAGCCCCAAATGTGTGCAAAACCCACAGATGCTTTCACAGAGGCTGGATTTAGAAAATCTGGGTCTGTGTGTGGCACTGGCATCAAAATGAGCCTTTTATTGACTGCAGTGAGTTTTGCATGATGACCCTCAGGCTTCTTGGAATGGATTCCTAAGGAAAGGTGGATTGGGCATTCATGGTCTGTGGACGTTTCACTAAGTTTTGAACCTGAAAGCCAAATTTAATCACATTCATGGGAGGAATAGCAGACAGAATGTCTTTGGCTTCTATCTGTGCAGCAAAACATGTGGCTGAGGCAGAGGCATAGACTCCTGATGGCTCCAGAAGGAGAAGGTTCTGGCATCTGTTCTCTGCTTCAGCCTCCAAGGAGACCTTTGACTTTATCAGTGTCTTCCACAGGTTTGGGGTTTGTATCTCTCAGGACTCCTGGTTTACAAAGTGAGCAGTGAACTTCTCAAAATACTTATTTCACTTCTAGTTTTGGGGTGTGTTGGCTGGTTCCTAAGAGATTTTCAGGAATAAGGAGCCAGCAAAAACAGGAGATATGGAAAGTGACATAAATGTATTCTGCTAATGCTGTAAATTAGTCATCTCAAATATGTATTTAATATAATAAATTTGGAAGACAGCTTCTATGGGTTAAGTGGCAAGTGGCAGCACTTATAATGAGGATTAATATACATACAGGTCCTACAGATTTGTTAAAATTCAATAAATATTTATTATAATCCACTGGTTCTTAGCTTACACTTGAATAAATTGACTAATGTTAAATAAATAGAGAAGCATGACCGAAAGGAATGGACAAAATCCTGTTGGTGCCACTGTAAGCTCATGGCTCGTGAGGGCTATGTCCTAACTAAACCTGGTTTACTTAGGTTTGCCTCCAATGCCAGTCAGCTTAGCAAGATTTGCATTACAGCCCTTGCTTCCAGCGGTGTTTCAGAAGGGCATTTCTTTACAATTTTAAATGAAATGATCTTTTTCAATCAGAACATGTCTAAGGGTTACTCATGTTCATCCTTAAGAGTAGCCTTTGCTCCAGTTCCAGCAATCCTGAGAGGCAATTAGTTATTCTTGACTGTATGGCACCTTGGTGCAGTCTGAGCACGAAAAACTAACCCAACTTCTGCAGCTTCAGGAAAAAATGCCTTTTACATTCCCTTACATTGGCTCCACATTTTTTAGGGAAAAGAAACTCAGCCTGTGGCTGTAAGTTGGAAATGTGGCAAGCATGAAATTGAGCTCCCATCAAGCTGTCGTGTCCAATAGTCTGGGAAAGCTCCAGCTGGAGATCTCTGACCAGGGTACTGGTGTGGTCCAGATGCCCTCTGGCCCTCTCTCAACCTGGCATCTCTGACACAGCTCTTTCAGGACTGGTTTGCTCGTAACTAGTTCAGGTTCATCCTGCTTAGCTGGAGGAACATCAATGTACCTGGAAGGAGCAGATTTCCAAAAGTTCTTGGGTATCTTATAATGTGGGAGAAAGTTCAGTTGAATTTCAGAACTTCTTTGCCGTACGCGAACATCTAATTGACTGCTTGTGCTTTTGGAAACCACACAAGTGTGATTATTAAAGGATTCTTGGATCTTTTAGAAGTACTTTTCCCCATATTTAATGATAAATTACTTTCTCCTGTCAGTGCAACATGGTGCACACTCTGCTGTGGCACTGCTGTTCATTCCCATCTTTCATGGATCAACTTGTTGGCTTCTTCTCCCACCATTATGGCTTTGCCCATGATAACCTCCTTGACGCTGTCTCACAGGTATTTTCTTAGCCTTCCTGGACCCTTTTCCTACTGCTGTCATGCACAGGTTTGCAATGAATATTTCCTCATTCCCATGTGACAGATAATAATGTTTTTCTTAATTGCTAATCACGTCTATTAGTGAGTTACTTGCAGGAAAACAGTTAATTCCAGATCGCTTCGGAATTCTGCAGAAGGGCTGAGGGGATGTGCTGTGCTTCCCAGGTGGCTCCCAAACCTCGAGCCCAGTGAGCTGCTGAGCCCTGCACCAACAACCCTGTGTCCAGAAGTTAAGTGGCTTCATTCCCAGCCCTGGAATGGGAGAAAAGAGGAGCAGCTATTATTTGTACGGATGAGGTTGGTCCCAGTCACAGCCACACATCCAGGTCCTATATAATGCATTTTGGATGGGAACAGAGACCCTGCAGGAAAGGTGAACTTGCAGAGGGTTTGATCTGAGCACTGGGCACAAAGCTGCTGGCACAGGGTCCCTCAAAGATGTCTCGCCTGCTCCTGGGCAGGCAGCAAAGCCTCACAATGCCCCTGGCTGCAGTGGGTGGCTTGTTTGTAACGCCACAGTGCTGCTGGAGTTCCTTGGCTCAGACACTGTGAGAAACTCAGAAATAGTCTCCTAGATTAGATAATGGTGGTGGGGTGACCCTCAGAGCCAGGCAGTCCCAAGAACTTCAGGAAATTGAAGTGAAGGCAGACGTAAGGGCTGAGTGAGAGCCTGAGGCATCCGCAGCACGGCCTGACGAGATAACGGCAGGGGAGCGAGAGGCAGGGAGGGGGTAAAATGAAGCAGTGAGCATTTGCAAATGGGACTCCTTAGGAACTGAACATGATTGCCTAAAACTCCTGCACTGCCTCTGAACAGCTGCTTTCCCTGTGCTAAATAAATCATGCGCCTTGTTACCTTAGCCTGTACGCACGGAAAAGATGTGTTTGAGCAATAAAGCGCCGAGCCCTTCCAGCGCTCTGCTTTTCCCACCAGCCTGTGCATCTCCCGTGTCAGCTCCTGATCTGGTTTCTTCCCATCCTCCCCCAGTTCCTCTGCTCCCAAACCAGTCTGTATAGCCCAGGTTCTGGGCAGCCACCAGCAGCGACCCCAGGCACTCCTGGTCTGAGAGCTGCAGTGGAGGAGGAGCCTGGTAAGCGAATTGGGAGCAGGTTTGTGCTCAGGGGATGGTGTGGAGGTGTTCAAGGGGACCTGGACCATCTCCACCAGTGTGTCCCTCCAAAGATGCTCTTCTTGCTCCTTTAAAACCTCTCTGAGGACCGTGCCCTGCATCAGGCTGCACCTGGAGGTGCCAAGGGCACCACTGCTTTTCAGGAATGAGTTATTTGAGGCAGTGGGTCTTCTCAGAGGAACGTTGCAGAGCTCCACAACCATCAGGAGACATTTCTGTAGTGTGTGCCAAGCCACAAGTGTCCTTTTTTGCTGTTAAGCACCACCAGTGCTAACCTGGGAGGGAGAGGGAAGTGTGCTTGCTCAAGGAAGGTGCAGGAAGCCAATTACAAGTTCTTATATAAATCCAAATGTGTCCTCCTAAATACGCCGCCTCTCAAAATGAGGCTGAGATTTAGTCTTCACAATAAGCCTGAACTGTGAACTTTTTAATTTGCACATGGTTTCAGGAAATCTAACTCATTCTAACAAAAAAACCACCTCACTTTGGAAAAAAAAAAAAAAAAAGCAACACTGCTCTTTAGCTTGCTTCTTTATTCCAGGAGCAGAGTAATTTATGTACTCATTTAATTTTGTCCTGCCACAAACAAAACCACAGTATATAATGCAATCCCTGTTGCTGGAACACGTATTGTTGGAAGGACATCGGAGAAGACATAAATGTCCCTGACACAAAAGAAGATCCCAGGTTTCAGAGACATCAGACAGATTGGAAAATATGAGGAGTTTGGTTAAATTTATGAGTGGTCCTTTGTTCTTTCCCTCAGAGTATGATGGCATAATCTTTTAAAACTACAGTGAGAGCCAAGTATCTGAGAGACGGGTGCTTTAAAAACAAACAGAGCACTATGAAAATATTTTGTTCTGCTGCATTTTTGCCTACTGTTCATTTTGCTCCAGCAATGAAGGGAAAAAACCCTCAAATAATTAGAAAACATTTGTGTTGGGAGGTGAGGTGGATAGTGTCTTCGGGGAAATACCTTCCAAAACAAGAGTATTATATTACACATGCAAACTGCAGGCACAACATGCTGGATTTGCATATATGTGCATACAGAGAGAGCCAAACCTCCCAGCCAGCCCCTGAAACAGCCGTATTTCATCCTTGCCAGAGCATCCCACAGCTGCATTCCACAACTTCTGAAAAGTTGAGGAAAAACCCAACCCTTATATCTTGCTGAGCAAAAAAAAAAAAAAAAAAGCCCCCCAACATGTGAATGCACTCGAGTCAGCTGGTGGGTAATTGGCTCAGTTATCTCTAATGTCACCGTTCCATCCGCCACCAGTGAGAGGCTGATAAGCCCCGGAGGTGGCTGAACTGGGGAAGCAGCCCCAGCACCCCCCGGCTGTTCCCTTCCTCCCCAGGCAAAGCAACTCCTTCTCCTGCCTCAGTTTCCCAATTAAACAAGGGACACCAACACAACACTGTCTCCAACACCAGGATTTTGAGAGGAAAAGGTGTCGCTACTGCGCTGTCAATGAACATCGCTGCTGTTTGTCATCGGTTTGGAAAACAATTTTAGTTTCTTTCTCTTGGCAGAAATGCCAAATGAAAGGGAAAAACCACGGGGAAAACCCCCCTAGCCCACCTTTTTCATTCTATGGCATGAATTGTGTGTGTCACACAGATGGGTTATGTCTGCGTGCAGCAGAGAAGGCTGGAGCTGGGCTCTGGGAGAAGTTATGAGATGTGTTTTTAAGCATGGTTGTGTTGCAAAATGGTGATGCCAATTGCTGCTTTCATCTGGTGGGACAGCTGTAGGCAGCATCTTCCCTCCATCTTTCCTCGCCAATGGTGCTGAGATTTTCTTAAGTAATGGGAAATTTTGCAATGGGCTCTGTTACTGGAGAGGTGGGACACTGGAAAAAAAAAGTGCTTTTTATTTAAAAAGAAAAGAACTTAAATGACCAAAAGGAAGAAAATTAGATTCAGGGAGATGAAATTGAAATAAACACTCTTCTTTTGGGTCAAACTGTGTATTGTGTGATGTAAAAGCCTGATCTCATGCTGACTTGGGGGACTTTGCAGGCAGCTCCAAAGCTGAGTTGGTCTTTCCCAATAATTAATAAAATACAAAGCTGAAAAAAAGAAGATTGGTTTTATAAAACAAAGAATAACTCATTTTCCACTAAGTATTTGGGGTATTTTTTGGTAGGGACATGCCAAATTGTCAAGAGCTTAATTTTTTGAAAGAATTTATCTGTGTTGAGACAACTGCCACTGGCAAAAGCTAATTCCACCTACTGATGGAATTTTGTGTCAAAGTAGGAAAAAAAAATGCAAGAAAGGGAGAAGGCACATCCCCAGCAACCTTATCAGCTTGGAACAGGACAGAGCCACACTCGGACTTCTGTGCCAATAAAAAATTAATTATTCATACAAGTTCTTGTGGAGAACAGAGGAAGACCAACCACTGGGTGACCAAGAGCCTCCTCAGCACCAGTGAGGTGGGAAGGTGGCTGGGCCAGCGGGTGCTGGGAGGTGCAGTGGGCATTCCTGGAGCTCCTTTGGGCCAGAGGTGTTTGGGGGTGCTGGGAAGGTGAAAGGGGTTCATGATTCAGTCAGCTTGGCTTCATCCCAGCACAGTGCAGCATCTTCTGCAGGATGTAAAAACCTGATTGACCTGACTCATATCACAGGGTATTGGCCAGTCGTTTGGTTTGAGATCAGACTTTGGCCCAAAGAAAAAGAAAAATCAATTAAAAAAATGCTCCAACTGAGCCAATAATCTGCATTTTTTAGTTTTTATTATTGGAAATATTTATATTACAGTAGCTTGGTATTTTAGAAGGCTATAAATGCATTTTTATATAATCAGCATTTTTAAAAGTCTATAAACATCCACTATGTTTGCCTAATGCACTATAAAAACTTCCAAAGGAGCTGTTATTATCCAACTTGTCACCTCACACAGGCTCCGAGGAGGAATTTTTTTTTCTTGTCTGCTGTTAATAAAATGAAGCAAACCATTAACAGCTTTGGAGCTGAAGGAGAAGCAAAGGGGCTTGTAATCTTGGACTCCAAAGGAAACGTCTGCAGCTTTGCTCCTCACCTCTTTGAGATTCCCAACACGCAACAACAATTTTAAACAGACAAAATCAGTTTAGGTTACATAAATTCAAAAGCCGAAGCCTGGTTCTTTTAAAGTAACATTTTGCATTTTGTTTGGAGTGCTGAAATCTCTCACATATCACTTTGAACTGGCTCAGTTTTAAAGGCTGCCGTGCAGCTTCCTTAGGTTTCTTCATTTAGAGGAGTTTTAATGCAGAATTAGTATGTGCACACATGAATATATTATTAGGCATATGTGTATATATGTATGCAAATATATATATAAATATATATATATAAAGCCTGTCTGATGGTGGTGGTTGCATATCCAGGCCCCTTCTCTCCCAGCTCTCCCTGCATCCCAAACTCCCAGCGTTATCAGCACATGGAGCAAGCCCAAAACCAAGTCCTGATAAAAACTTGCCATGCACTTTGGAGAGAACACAGATATTTCAGGCCCTGAGAGCTCAAGGGTGAGTGTGGTTTTCAAAGCAATTAGTGAAGAGAAGAAATCTGTGTGCGAAACCCAGGCTTGAGTTTTAAACAATCTCTTAATTCACATCTCAGAGATTTGTTTTTGGTTCATCTCCCTTTATAGTGTGCTCCTGTTCTCAACATATCTCGGTGTTGGGATGGATTCTCAACCCCGGGGAACCTGTCAGGGATGTGATAACAACTCACTCAATCCAAAGAAGGGCATGGTTGTGCCTGTAAGAGTGAGTGGTTCTTAAGAGCTCCCCTGCGGCCAGGGCGGGGTCCTGCTGGGGCACAGGGAGCCACACATCCCGGGGACTTTGTGATTTCAGATGTGCCCCAAAATATCATGACAACTTGTTGCTTCTGGCACTCGGGTTCTCAAAAACCCCAAGTGTTCCCCAGGGAGTACCAGGCAATGTTCCCCTGTACTGGCTGGGCTGGTATTTTGGGTAAAGGTCTTCCTGAGGTGATCCTGGGGTGAGTCAGGGCAGAGAAGGGCTTCCACGGCTTCAGTTATTGAAAGGGCATGGGCTGGGAAAACGCTGACAGTCCTGGCTGATGTCCAAGGGGGAGCAGATTGGACACCCCTGCAATAAAGGAAAAAAGGAGGAGAAAAACTCAACAGTGGTTTATGGCATTGTGGAAATATTCCCAGCTGTTCCACAGGGAAATGAACTGAGGGTGCAGAGGGGACAGTGATGGTCACAAGGACCATGATGGGGGCAGAGGAGTGGGGATGGGTGAGAGGCTCTCCTACAGGCTCTGTCCACACTGCCAGTCCCATGAGGGGTGGCAGGTTTGGTTCCTGGGGTCAGACAGAGCTGCCTGAGGACTGATTGACGTTGTGGTCACTGCAGTGATGGCTCTGGCACCACGGGGACACCAGACTTTGTGGTTTTGCTGCCACACACCTGTCCTGGGCTATCTGAACAGTGATAGCGTGGAACAGCCTGTCCTTGGGACTGGGGAGCAGCAGAGGGAAATCCAAGTTCCCAGCACGGGCTCAGGCTGAGACAGAGAGAAAGCCAAAGCAGCCAGGACAGAGAGCTGACACGTCATCCGTTGTGACTATTTCTGGCATCATCCTGGGAGTTGGGGACCTCCGGAAGCAGGGGAAAGCACCGCTGAGACCTCCTGGGAGCCCTTCCCACCTCGTGGCACCATGGGGTGGTTCCTGCAGGCATTTCCTATCCCTAGAAATCTTGCAATCAGCTCCCAACAAGTGTGACAACCTCAGAGGAGTGTTGCCTGACGGTCTCATGTGGATGTCCTGAGTGGAGGTGTCCGTCAGGATCACGGTGCCGGGTCTCCCTGGGTGGCAGTCCCCGCCACACGCCACTCCACATTCATGGGTTGCTGATAGGAGCAGAGGGTGCTGGGCACCTCAACGGGCTCATGAAAACTTCCCAGGACAGGTCCACATCCAGCCACCACCACCTGAGCATCCATTGCCAGCTGCTGGTCCCTCCAGCCCTGATCCCCCCCAGCCTGCCCACAGCAGTGGTCTGTCAGCAGCATGAGGTGCCCTTGGGTTCTGAGAGGTCATGGTTCTCCTGGGGAGCCTCGATGAGGTGCAGAGACCTGGAGAGAGCTTGGCAGGGAGGGACATGAGATTCAGGAGGTGCTCCAGAATGGGGCTCTGCTGCAAGCAAGCGGGACAGGTTGGCTGAATGCAGCCATCGCCGCGTTTGTCGTCATTTATTTGCTCTCCCCAGGTGACCTTACCAGGGCCCTGGACATCTTTACTTTGAAGCTGGGTCTAACTCAAGTTTCTAGAGATGTTCACCTGCTTCTCTGGGTGCAAGCCAAGGGCAGTGCCTGTGCTGACAAAATCTCCCCTCCTTGCTGTACCTCTGGGTGAAACTTTGGAGGTAAGAAAGATCCTGTGGCCTCAACACCCAGGAGACACCACTGTGTCCACATTAACCCACCCTGACAGGGGGGGTTCCCTGCCTGGCAGTGAGGCTCCCCAGTGCTCTCCAGGTAGGGCAGAAAGTCCAACACCTTCCCAGCCTTCTGCACCTTTGGAGACATAGCAGGACAGACAACGAGTGTCCAGGACATTGTGGTGAAGGACTTGGCTCCAGCATGTGGTCTTTGAAACGCAGTTCTTCCTTCTGTAAGGTGAAAATCAGGATCCTTTGAGCTTCTTTCTCACCTTCTCACCTGGAAACCTTTCTGTGCTGGAGGAAGAAATACACATGAAAGAAAGAAAAGGAGAAGAAAAGAACCAAACCGGGAGAGAGCCTAAGGTTTTCCAGCATGGACAAGGTCTCCGCTCTGTGTCTCTCAACGCTGGCGCTTACCAAACATAGCCAGGGCCCCACGAAACCTCGGGCCGGCACGGAGTAGTAAGATGAGCTCCCTCTTTATTTGGCCTAGCTAAAAATAGCAGAGGGGAAAAAAAAGGCAGAGTCAGGACCCTGCAGGACCAGTAGTCAATGGGCTGCGAGGAGCGATTGAACTCCAAGCCCTGCTCGGCAGGCTCCAGCTGACGGGCTATTTTTTGCCGTGGTTGACTAAATATGGTCAGGGAGGGAAGAGCAGGAGCAGGGGCCGCGCGCCCGGGGGTGCGTGTTTGGGATGCTTCGTTGGGTATATAAGCACTGGAAAGGTGGACTCGCGTCCTGACCAGAGCTCCCCCCTCCCTCCGCCAGCCCCCCCCAGCCGTGTGCATCCCCCCGCAGCCTGACCCCCAGCCCGGGCTGACCCCCGGGGGGGTGACAAGGAGGAGGAGGAGGGAAGGTGGGGAGCGCAGGCACTTGTGCCGGCGCAGCCTCTCGCATCAAGGTGTGCTGC